>JARYGA010059465.1:0-47296 GCA_030545235.1 Helianthus tuberosus | reverse complement strand
AGAGTCTGCAATCCGTACCTTGATAAGTTTGTAATTGTGTTCATTGACGATATTTTGATCTACTCGAAGACGAAGGAAGAACATGAGCAACACGTAAGAGCTATCTTAGAACTCCTCAAGAAAGATAAGTTGTATGCGAAGTTCTCAAAGTGCGAGTTCTGGTTACGCAAGGTTCAGTTCCTTGGTCATGTGGTAAATGGAAATGGAATCCATGTGGATCCTACAAAGATTGAAGCAATCAAGAATTGGGAGACTCCAAAGACGCCAACCGAAATTCGAAAGTTCCTAGGTTTGGCTGGTTATTATCACAGATTTATTGAGGATTTCTCAAAAATCGCTCAACCCCTGACTTCCCTCACACAAAAAGACAAGAAGTTTGATTGGGGAGACAAACAAGAAAAAGCATTTCAGTTGTTGAAGAACAAACTTTGCGACGCACCAATCTTATCTTTACCCGAAGGCACGGACGACTTCATGGTATATTGTGACGCTTCACGTCAAGGTTTAGGCTGCGTACAGATGCAGCGACAAAAAGTTATAGCCTATGCTTTGCGCCAGCTGAAGGTTCATGAGAAGAACTACACCATGCATGACTTGGAGTTAGGCGCAGTGGTGTTTGCTTTAAAAATCTGGCGACATTACTTGTATGGAACACGATGCACAATCTTTACCGATCACAAGAGCCTGCATCACATTTTTGATCAAAAAAAGCTTAACATGAGACAAAGACGATGGGTAGAGTTGTTGAACGACTATGATTGCGAGATCAAGTATCACCCAGGGAAGGAAAATGTAGTCGTCGATGCCTTAATTCGGAAAGAAAGGATTAAGCCCATAAGGGTTAGGGCTTTGGAAATGATTGTTCAAACAGACCTCACATTGCGCATTCGTGCTGCTCAGAGGGAAGCTCTTAAAAGGGAGAATCTTGAAAATGAATATCTCCGGGGGATGGAGAAGCAATTGGTACCAAAGGAGGATGGAACATTATGTTTCTTGGGAAGAATTTGGGTTCCTTTCTTTGGTGGTCTGAGAAATGTTATTTTTGATGAGGCTCACAAGTCACGGTACTCGATCCAACCAGGATCGGACAAAATGTACCAAGACCTAAAGGATTTCTATTGGTGGCCAAGAATGAAAGGCGATGTTGCGATATATGTTGGCAAATGTTTAACATGCGCCAAGATAAAGGTTGAATACCAGAAGCCTTCAGGTCTCTTGAAACAACCTGAAATACCCCAATGGAAATGGGAACAAATTTCGATGGACTTTATAACGAAATTACCAAAGATGCCCAAGGGCCATGATACAATTTGGGTGATTGTAGACCGTTTAACGAAATCTGCACACTTTTTGGCAATCAAAGAGAAAGACAACACGAGCAAGTTAGCTGAGCTATACCTGAGAGAGATGGTTGCACGTAATGGAGTGCCTCTCTCAATTATCTCTGATAGAGATGGAAGATTCGTGTCAAGGATTTGACAATCCTTTCAAGAAGCTTTTGGTTCTCAGTTGAATCTGAGTACTGCCTTTCACCCACAGACAGACGGACAGAGCGAACGAACAATTCAGACGTTGGAAGACATGTTGCGAGCTTGCGTAATGGATTTAGGTGGAAGTTGGGACACTCACCTACCATTGGTTGAATTTTCATACAACAACAGTTATCATCCAAGCATTCAAGCCGCACCATTCGAAGCTCTTTATGGACGCAAGTGTCGATCACCGCTATGCTGGGCAGACGCGGGTGATAGACAGCTTGTTGGCCCGGAATTGGTCCAGGAAACGACTGACAAGATTATACAGATCCGAGAGCGCATCAAAGCGGATCGTGATCGACAAAAGTGTTATGCGGACCGGAGAAGAAAACCTCTGGAATTTGAGGTGGGAGATATGGTATTGTTGAAGGTTTCATCCTGGAAGGGTGTGGCACGCTTTGGGAAGCGTGGGAAGTTGAACCCCAGATACATTGGTCCATTTAGAATCCTGGAACAGATTGGTCTCGTAGCATAAAAGTTGGATTTACCTGCTGAACTAAACGGCCTTCACGATACATTTCATGTATCTAATTTGAAAAAGAGTCCAACTCAAGTGACAGTGGTCATTCCTGCCGACGAAGTCCACATTGACGACACACTCCACTTTATTGAAGAACCTGTTGAGGTTACGGATTGGAAGATTAACAAAACACGCAGGAGTAGTGTCAAACTCGTCAAGGTTCGATGGAATGCACGTCATGGCCCAGAATTCATGTGGGAGAGCGTGAAGACCGTATGAAAGCCAATTACCCACATTTATTCCCCAAAACCCCTGCAACTAAACGTAGAACTTAAATTTCGGGACGAAATTTTCTTAACGGGGGGAGAATGTGACAACCCTCATAATTACAGGTATCCGTACAATTAATTAATTACAATTAAGTGTTTAATGATTGTGCTGAATTACTTAATTGCTTTCTGATTACTGCATCATATATACACGTGCATCACATATTACATATTGTCACATCATTATTGTCACGGCCCCCGACCCGGTTTGACCCGTTTCAGGAGCCGCGGGACAGAAATCCTGCGGTATTTAATTAATTGAGTTTGACAGCGGAAGTTTTCATCAGGATCTTTTAAAATGTAAATATTTCCCGATTATTTATTTCACAACGCGGGATAAAACCCCGGTAATTTACAATCATTTGATTTCACGAAGAAATCTTTTATTTTTACAAAACATGTTTCTTTATTTTATACTGAGCCACTTCCTTGAGCTTGTAGTGCTATATGGCACTTTTCCTGATTCATAACAGGTCACCTGAAACATGTTTGAAAAAGGTTTTGTCAGCGGGAAATACTGAGTGGATCATTCTATTTTGCATAATGATGCATAGTTATCAATTACAGCATAAGAGCGATTACAATGGCTTCTATCTTATTTTTATCTGGCATTCTGTCACAATGGTGACATGTCACAATGGTGACGATGGTCATACCACTATTTAGATCAATGAACCTAAATAGTGACGATTATCCCTGTAGGTCAATGAACCTAACAGTGATTATCCCGAGTAGGTCAATGAACCTAAATGGGAGAAAATTAGTAATGTGCACAATACCCCACTAACCAGTAATTCAAGATATCCACGACTTAGTCCCTGTAATTATAACCTTGAAAATAATTTGAGGTATTGTAAAATAGTTGATAAAAAGAGAATGACTCACATTGCAGATTTAATTTGAGCAGAGTTTAGCCTACTGATTTAGCCTTTTCAACCTAAATTTTTATAACAGGCACACAATTCGGGGTTAGTAATCAATCCAGCATTTACGATAACTCACGAGATCAACCCTCACAACGAATGACAAAGTGCTATGCTTAAACATCCATCGAATTAACGACTAATGACAAAGCATCACCCTAATGTGGGCAGCACTTAAACATCCATTGAGTACATTGATCGATCGGACAATGAATCGTAATAGCGATTGTGCTAATACCCTGATTGCGGCGTCGATTTAGTGCCTGTGTGTGTTAATTGGAGTATACAGAACTTATCTCAGCGCACAAAGTGAATTTGAGCGTCGTTCTGAAGCCAGAATTCAAGTCCCAATCTCCTGTATTTATAGCCGAATTTTGTCCCTCAGGCGGCCCGCGTGAGATCTAAGCTTATCCTTACGCGGCCCGCGTAGCAACAATTTTCATGTATAGGGTTGCCACGTGTCCAACTAGCTTAGCTGAGTTGACGAAATTTTAAAATTCTATTCTGACAACCAGTTATATGGATAATCATCGATAGGAATTACCCCCCCTGAGTTTTAGGGGCCCTGATCCTGATTCTGATTTTTCTGAAAATCTTAGGGTTTGTGTAGAATCACTTGGGTTTCTCAATTAGGGTTTCCTATTGGTCAATTAAAGTAATAATTAGTACTTTTTGATGAGAGTTGTTACATTCTCCCCACCTTAAGAAAAATCTCGTCCTCGAGATTTACCGGAATAATTGAGGATATTTTCACCTTATTTCTGACTCTAATTCTCAAATGTATTAGGATCATATCTTTAAATCCTGCTTTACTAGCATTACTCGTTTACCTTTATATCTTGGAAAGGTATTACTCAAAGATTCGTTTAATAGACATCTCTTGAGATTGGATATATGAAATATATCATGTACTCCAGCTAACTCTCCTGGTAATTGTAAACGATAAGCAACTAGTCCTATACATTGGATCATTGGAAATGGTCCTACGTACCTTGGACTTAACTTTTCTTTCTTACCGAATCGAACTACTCCTTTCCAAGGAGATACTTTCAGTAACTTTTTGTCTCCAACTTAAACTCCAACGGCTTTCCTCTATTATCTGTATAACTCTTTTGGTGATCTCTAGTCGTCTTTAGCCTTTTCTTCGTGATACTGAATATCACAGTTGTAGTCACTTAGGATTTTCATCCATTTCCTTTGCCTCGTGTTTTAATTCTTTTTGCCCAATTATATATCTCCAATTCTTGTAATCCGTATAGATAGTATACTTACTTCTATACAGATAATTTATCCAAATCTTAAGGGCAAAAATTATGATTCCTAATTCTATCTCATGAGTGGTATAGTTTTTCTTCGTGCCTTTTCAATTGCCTTAATGTATATGCAATTACCTTTTTGCGTTGCATTAACACACATTCAAATCTTAGCTTTGAAGCATTACCGTATACTTCAAAATCTTTTGTTCCTTCTAGTAAAGCTAAGATTGTAGTATTGGTTAACTTCTGTTTCAAGATACTAAAGGTTTCTTCTTGTTTAGGTCCTTAATCAAACTTAATGGTATATCTATTTTGGAATAATCCCTAAATAATCCGTCTAAAATATCCGACTAAACTTACAAACTCCTAATTTCTATTGTGGATTGCGGAATCTTCCATTTGGTAATTGCTGCTATCTTAGCAGAATCTATGTAAATACCTTCATAATTCATCATATGACTTCAAAATTATACTTCTGACAGCCAAAGTTCATACTTCGAAAATTTGGCGTAAAGTTTTTCTTTTCTTAACAGAGTTAAGAGTATATGCAAATGCTGACAATGTTCGTCCTGACTTTTTGAATAAATAAGTATGTCATCTATGAAGATAATTACAAATTTATCCAAATACGGTTTACAGATCATATTCATCATGTCCATGAATGCTGCAAGTGCATTCGTTAATACGAAGGGTATGACTGTAAACTCGTAATGACCATACCTAATCTTGAAAACAGTTTTAGGTAGGTCTTCCTCTTGTACTTTCAATTGATGATATCCGGAACATAAGTCGATCTTAGGAAAATATCTATTTCCCTGGAATTTGATTGAATAGATCATCAATTCTAGGTAATAGGTATTGATTCTTAATTGTAACTTTATTCAATTCTCTATAAGCAATACACATTCTTATTGAATCATCCTTTTTCTTAACAACCAATATTGTGCTAACCGATAAGGTTCCCTGGCTTATCGGTAAAATTCCTGGAATTTTAGATGAATCCTAAATTCTATCTCCCTATCTGGTGGTAATCCTGGTAAATCTTCTGGAAATACATCTGGGTATTCTGAAATTTCAGAAATTTCCTTAATTTCTTTATCTTTAGTATTAATGATTACTGAAATCATATATACTATTCCTTGCTTTCGTTTATAACTAACAACTTTCATTAGATATGAACTTTATGGGTTTACATGGCTTATCTCCTGTAATCATTATTACTTTTCTAGTGGTTGCACAAATTTCTATGGAATTCTTATCATAGATAATTCGAGCATACTTGTTTTACTAATCAATCCATTCTTAGCACAACCTTGATTTCAACTAATTTCATAGGTAATAGGGTTGCAGAAAATTTATGACTTAAAAGTTCTATTTCTACGTTTTGCAGAACCTTATTTACTTCAACTAAATTCCCATCTGCCGTTTCTACTGTAGAAATTTATCTAATGCTGGTTAACGGTAAGTTAAGAGTTTGGCAGAGTAAAGTATTTATAAAACTTTGGTTTGCACCAGAGTCAAATAATACTTTTGTGTAAACGTTGTAAGCTAAGAACATACCGGCTATCACATCTGGAATCATCTCGGTTTCTTGAGTAGTCAGCTGGAAGGCTCTTACATTCCTTTTTGCTCCTTCTGCCGGTTTGGCTTTATTGTCAAATGGTTTATTCAGTTTTGGACAATCTGGCCTAAGATGTCCAGTTTCTCCACAGTTGTAGCAGACTGAAAATTTCTTCCTCCTACAGTCTTCTTCTTGATGCCCTGGAATTTTGCAAAAATTGCAATATCCTTTGCATCTTCCAAAATGCTTCCTTTTGCAAAAATTGCAAAATGGACTAGTAGAAGATTGCCCATTCCCTCCTTTCTTAAAATTGTTATGGTTACCCGAATGAAATTCTTGGGTAATCTTTTGGGCTACTTCCTTCCTTCTATTTTCTTCTCTTGTCCGTACTAGCTCGTCAGTCAGAGTATTGGCTAATTCTACTGCATCATCAATCGTATGAGGTTTCGCAGCCTTGACGATATTACGGATTTCGGAAATCAATCCCCAAATATAACGAGAAATAAGTACCGGCTCTGGCGAAGCCAGGGTTGGTACCACTCGAGCATATTCGAAGAATGTCGTAGTATACCCTTGACAATCTACATCCACCATCCGATGGGTTAGAAATTTATTTTCCATTTGATCTTTTTCATATTCAGGACATAATTTTCTTTCTACAAGACTCTTAAATTCTTCCCATTTCATGGCATAAGCCCTATTTCTTCCTTTAGCTTGTAACACCGTATTCCACCATTCTAGCGCCACTTCTTTGAAAAGGTTTGACGCATACATGACCTGGTCATCCTGAGCACATTTACTTATGGCAATTACTGCCTCGGTTTTCTCTAACCAACGCAGTGCCGCAGTCGCTCCTTCATTGCCTGCAAACTCAGTGGGTTTACAAGCAAGAAATTCTTTGTAAGTGCAACCAGGCGTTGCAGTTTTCCTTTTCTTAGGGAGCGGAGCTTGCCCTGGTTCATTATCATGATTAACATGATTATTGCCTCCGTTTACGCTATTACTGAAGTTATCTTCAGAAATACGTTTACTAGGAACAATTTGTTGCGGTTCGATTGGATTTTTAATAGCAACAACGATTGATGGAATAGCATTGGCTATCCCTTGAGCAACTATTCCTGGAATAGCGTTGGCTATCCCTTGAGCAACGATATTTTCTATATCCTGCCTAGTCATAAATTGATCCCCCGGTTGTTGCTCAGATTGATTAACCTCATTAACTGGTTCATTATTAGCGTTTTTCATCTGATAACTAATTTATAGATAAATAATTAGTATAAAAGAAATAATCCAAGGTTACAATTAATTGCACATAATCATGTAAACGAATATACAACAAAATTGTAAATTTTCTAAAATTTCGTTTGTTTTATAGATTATATCATGCTTCTATATACAACCGTTTTTTTTTTTTTTTTTTTTTACACATACCGATTTTACTATTACTATTACATAACCACAGTTTTATAAATCCCCTATCCTTTTGTCAGATGATATTCTAGTAACGGCGTTCCTTCTCATCGTATTTCCAGGAGATCTGTCCCAGAGTTTCTTGGATCCTATTCCCAGCATTCATTTTGTCAAAATGATGAAGTTCAGTCATATTCTCGTTACTCATTGGTGAATTTGGTAAAGGTTCTGGATTGATCTTAGGAAAAAGCCTATAGGGATGGTTTTGTAACAGTATTTCATTATTCAACCATTCGTCTATCTGCCAGTGGATTGAAGGTTTTGGAATAACTGGTTCTAAGTTCATTGGTAGTTGTGTTTCAAGAGAATGAATAAAATCATTTTCATTAACAGGCTCAATAGTATCATCGGTTGCCATTATAAAATCTAACTCTTCCTGAGATGGTAATCTCTCAATTTGCCTAGAGCTTTCTCCAATTTCCATTTTCTTAGGCTTGGGTTTCTCGAGAGGTGAAGCGTTGAATTCTATAGGTTCTTCTATGTCTGGTATATACCTATTAAAATCTCTGGAAACTTCTATTCTTACTGGATAGAGATTTAAATTCTGAAGAGCTTCCGACAAATCACTCATGCTGTTTATGTAAGATACACACAATTACTAAGTTAAAAATCATAGCAAAACTTTATAGAAAAACTTTTAAATATTATTTCATATTGGGTAACTATGAAACAACCGAATATGAAAACATACTAGGTTTTATTTGTAAATTTATTTACTGAATAAGATTTCTAGACTGTATATAATAAAGGTGCTAAAACTTTGGGTCAAATTATGTAAAAATTTGTATTAATTGCTACCTTGATTAGCATATAAAAATCTGCCCATACTGTACATAATTAGTCAGATAATAAAACATATAATCACAAAATAGCAATTAATATAAATTAAGTATTTTCTAAATACTTAATTAGCTTAAATCAGTGGCTCGATCAGTGGCTCTGATACCACCTTATTTCTATCACGGCCCCCGACCCGGTTTGACCCGTTTCAGGAGCCGCGGGACAGAAATCCTGCGGTATTTAATTAATTGAGTTTGACAGCGGAAGTTTTCATCAGGATCTTTTAAAATGTAAATATTTCCCGATTATTTATTTCACAACGCGGGATAAAACCCCGGTAATTTACAATCATTTGATTTCACGAAGAAATCTTTTATATTTACAAAACATGTTTCTTTATTTTATACTGAGCCACTTCCTTGAGCTTGTAGTGCTATATGGCACTTTTCCTGATTCATAACAGGTCACCTGAAACATGTTTGAAAAAGGTTTTGTCAGCGGGAAATACTGAGTGAATCATTCTATTTTGCATAATGATGCATAGTTATCAATTACAGCATAAGAGCGATTACAATGGCTTCTATCTTATTTTTATCTGGCATTCTGTCACAATGGTGACATGTCACAATGGTGACGATGGTCATACCACTATTTAGATCAATGAACTTAAATAGTGACGATTATCCCTGTAGGTCAATGAACCTAACAGTGATTATCCCGAGTAGGTCAATGAACCTAAATGGGAGAAAATTAGTAATGTGCACAATACCCCACTAACCAGTAATTCAAGATATCCACGACTTAGTCCCTGTAATTATAACCTTGAAAATAATTTGAGGTATTGTAAAATAGTTGATAAAAAGAGAATGACTCACATTGCAGATTTAATTTGAGCAGAGTTTAGCCTACTGATTTAGCCTTTTCAACCTAAATTTTTATAACAGGCACACAATTCGGGGTTAGTAATCAATCCAGCATTTACGATAACTCACGAGATCAACCCTCACAACGAATGACAAAGTGCTATGCTTAAACATCCATCGAATTAACGACTAATGACAAAGCATCACCCTAATGTGGGCAGCACTTAAACATCCATTGAGTACATTGATCGATCGGACAATGAATCGTAATAGCGATTGTGCTAATACCCTGATTGCGGCGTCGATTTAGTGCCTGTGTGTGTTAATTGGAGTATACAGAACTTATCTCAGCGCACAAAGTGAATTTGAGCGTCGTTCTGAAGCCAGAATTCCAGTCCCAATCTCCTGTATTTATAGCCGAATTTTGTCCCTCAGGCGGCCTGCGTGAGATCTAAGCTTATCCTTACGCGGCCCGCGTAGCAACAATTTTCATGTATAGGGTTGCCACGTGTCCAACTAGCTTAGCTGAGTCGACGAAATTTTAAAATTCTATTCTGACAACGAGTTATATGGATAATCATCGATAGGAATTACCCCCCCTGAGTTTTAGGGGCCCTGATCCTGATTCTGATTTTTCTGAAAATCTTAGGGTTTGTGTAGAATCACTTGGGTTTCTCAATTAGGGTTTCCTATTGGTCAATTAAAGTAATAATTAGTACTTTTTGATGAGAGTTGTTACAATTATCACAGACAAACTTTAGTGACATCATGATGCATAAAGCACAGTTAGCACAATGAGCGGATAACTCAGAAATATACTGACAGTGCCAGTACATAGACAGACAATGTTTTGAGGCCCAGTATGAGCCAGGGACAAGGTACTACACTAGTATGGTGTGTAGGGAAAGTGCCTAAAACTCACTTTAAGTGCAGAATTCTGCATTTTTCAGCAAAAATCAGCTTTTTAACATACCAGTATTATGCAGAAAATTGACTAAATGGTCCTAAATACTTTCCTAAGTGTTGGGAATTAAAAGTGTTACAAAAAGATACATAAAGGACACTATACGGAACAACTTAGCACTTTAACGAACCGGTATCTAACCGAACAACCGGACATTACCCGGAACACCAAAATTTTGTCAGAAACATTATTTTATTATTTTTGGGCTAGTTATGGTCCCCGAATACCCCAACACATTATATAAAGTGCCATACACATAATACACTAAATATTACACTTAACCTTCTAAATATTTACCTACTTACTATCAAATTTTACAATTAACCCCCCTTGCCTATTTACGGTCCAAAGAGGACCCCACAACCCACTCAATAGATTTCTTCTATATTTTATTTGATATCTTGCTTGATATCTTTGCCATAATATTGTGTAAGATTATAAGTAAGGTGCTTTAGATCCTTATCATTCCATATCATTCTCTCACTTCACAAGATCACCCCAACTCCCTCAACTCCTCTCTCTCCCTCTAGGCTCACCTTACAACCGCCACCACCACCACCTTGTCACCACCATACAACCATTTTCATGCTTGTTTCAAGTACTAGAAGGTGATTAAAGGAGCTTGTAGCTTGTGGATCATCAAGGAGCTTTCATCACTTGCATTCATTCACCATTTTTCATCATCTTTTTCACTAGTGTTCTTCCCTAGCTTTAAGCTAGTAGTAAGATCTCTCATAACTCTTGTTTACTTTTATTTTTATGGTTAAAAGAAGTACATTGTGATGAAATAACAAGAACACTAAAAGACTTGCACTTAAATCTTGAAACATAAAGATGATATATGATGAAATCTTGTTGGATTAATGTTGATTAAAGCATGCATGGCATTTGATTGTTGATTTCTTGATAATATGATGTTGATCATCATATGGAACTTGTTAAAGTATGATTAAAAACATGGTTTAACAAGTTAGAGGGTGATTATGGGTTTACATGAAATAATCATCTTCTTGAACAAACATGAACTTGAAAGTAAAAATGATTTTCTTACAAAGTAATAAACCTAGTGAACTAGTAAACTTGTGAATCCAAGACTTGTGTATGATTATCCAAGAAAAACCAAGTTGTAAAGACAATTTTTGAAAGATCATAACTTTTCTTGCACTTACATTATTTTTGGAAATAAAATAAGTGTAGGAAGGCTAGTAAAACATGAAGATGTTGTAAACGAATATTTTTGTAAAATAAGTTCACGAGTTGTGAACATCTAGAAATCCCGAGAATGAGATTTTAACAAAAGTAAACACACTTCGGAGGGTAACTAAACCCACTAAACGAGTTACCAAGTTACTACGCGTTTTTTGTGAAATATCAAGTTCATGATGTTATGAAAATCATATAATTTTTGCACTTGGTGAACATAATATTGTCTAGAGTATGATTGTTGATTGTTTGAATTATTTTTGGAAAAGAAAATGATATGCTAAATAGCATGGACACCTTCATTTACAAAGGAAACTATGGCGAAATTTTCTAAAAATTCAAACACTTAGAAAATATTTTCTGACAAGTGTATTTTTAACTATAATCTTTCACATAAACTTTGCCATAGATTTTAGTAACAAAATACAAAGTATTGGAGGATGATTTTCGTAAATAAAAATGGGTAAATATATATTAGAATATATATTTTATATTAAGACACTTGTGTGGATATTTGTTTGATTCGTGGAGTAGTTATATTATTTTAGGGTAAAATAATATATCTTAACAAAAGACCATGAAATTACAACTCCAAAATAATGCCAAAAATTACAAGGAATAAATGATTAAGTTACACACTTGTTATTATGGAACCAAACGCTAAAAATGTAACTTATGAAATATTCCGGACATACTTTTGCAAATATATTTTTGGGAAAATGTTGTTTTGGACAAGAAGTGAAAATATATTATTTTTGGGAAAAAAATATATATATTTTGGAATACATTATTTTTGACAAATAAGTTATATATATTTTCTAAGTGGGACTTAAAAATATATTATTTCAAATACGAATATACATGTATAAATACCCCCATCCTTGGGAAGGAAATACGTGTCAATACATGGAGGGCCAAGATTAAAGCACGTTCAAGCTTATGACATGTGTCAATACATTATAGGACGTGAATTTTCGAGGTGTTACATTTAGGCAACAACATCCAGGTCGATACTCACGTATACGCAGAGGATGTCCGATGCTTAAACAAAATAAAGAAATAAAACAAGTTTAAATCTTTGCAAAAAGAAATGCACAATCACAGTGACTTTTCAGCAAAGTTGTGAAAGTTCACAAACTTAACCAGTTTTATGTCTTTCGACAATCAGCGATTACTGAGTAGGCACACAGTCAAGAAGGACAAAACTAAGTACTATGCTTTTGACCATGTTTCCCACTAGAACTAGGCTTTTTCATTTAAGTTTGTATCGTTATCGCAAATCTACTAGTCTAGCTGAGCCTACCGTCACATCTTTAGTGAGACCGTTTATCACATTTTAACTTTCCATTTCTTTAGCATGCTGTGACAGTCCACTGATGTACTATCATTTCCTCTTTTATGCAACAAAAACTCATTTTTCGTTTTATCATGTTTTTTGCTTTTTCAAATTTTCTAATGTTTTTGGATTTTTCTAAAAAAAAAATACTCCCCCTAAAATTCAAACACATCTAAAGAAATTTGAAAACAAACTGTACAAGAACATGACAACTGATATCGAATTGCCTCAATTCTCCATCCACTTGGCATAAACAATCAGAACTCCCCCTCACAACAAACTATTTTCCCATTATGATCTCAAAACACTTAAGTTTGTTTTAATCAAATGGTTTTTCTGGAAAATAAGTTTTGTTGATTTTGTAAAACCATTTGTAGGTTAGGGATTTGGTTCATCACATTGTTTTTTTTTAACCACTTGTAGGAAATCAGATACAACTTAATGTCCCTGATTTACCACTTGTAAGATCAATCCAATCAAGCATTTTCAACCAAACATCATCTGTTGGTTAAATTCTCAAGGTGCCGATTCCTACTCCTCGCTTACCAACCTGGGAGTTCCGGCAATTCACACTTATACAAAAACAAATTTCATACTCAATGAAAGATGCCGATTCATGCTCCGCGATTACCAACTTGGGAGCTCCGGCAAGTCAGGTTTTTACTTTTTGAAAAATATATCCACCCAAGCCTGACCTTCCTTGGGTGTAACAACTTCTTCTTCATCTTTACTTTCAACCGACATGTGAACATTTCTTTTCGAAGCATAAAATTCTTTCACTCCTTTGGCCTTACCATCGACCATTTTTCCAAAAATGTGTTTCACAGTTCCGTTGAAAGCCTTATCAACATGAAATTTTTTCTTGTCAGAATAAAATTGATTTGAAATTTCAACTTTCCCAACTTTCTTTTTAAGATTTTCAGCCCATAGAGGTGGAAAATTCACATCATCCACATTCGGAACTGATTTCTCAACCTTTTCTTTAACAACTTTTGGCTCCTCTGATTTTGTGCAATCAGATTCATCACCAGAACTGTTTCCTGAACCCTTAACAACCCATTTTTGATTTTTCATATTTTCTTTTCTTTTAATCACATTCTTTGAACATTCACCAATCTCAAAGGTTGAATTTTCAAAGCCTGTAAATTTTCTGGTTGTAAGTTCAGTTTTCTCAACAACTTTTTCTTTCATTTTACCAGAGACTTCCTGTTTTGGTTTGAAAGTTTTCGGACAATTTCTAGCAATATGACCAGCAGTTTTACACTGAAAACATGTTCTTGTCTCAATCTTCTTCTGAATAACACTTTTCTTCATCTCATCTTGCTTCTTTGCAAGGAATTCTTGATTTGTCTGCTTTCTGAATGCTTGCTCTTTCTCATCATCTAAAGATTTTCCTGAAACAAACACAGTTTTTTGTTTAGAAAATTTTTCATTTTTATAATTTTTCGGTTGATTAAATCCTAATCCTTTCTGTTTTAAATTACAGTTATGGTTTGGTTTTTTATGAATACAAGAACCAGAACTGTAACCCTTTTTCTTGTTTAATCTTTGTTGCACTCTTGAGGTGTAAGGTTTAGGTTTTTCAGAAAGATTTGCATCTTTTATTTCAGAAATATTAATTTCTGTTAGTTTGAAAACCTTTTTAATCATTTCAGTTTTAACACCTCTTATTGGAAAAATCTCATCAGAATATAATTTGTCAGAATCTTTCAAAGTATATGCTACTTTGACTGGTTCTTCATTCAAATTAGATTTTGATAGCAAAAATTTCTTATCATAAACCCGTTTATCCTTTTGGATTGTTGACTTTGACTTGTCGGACCCAGACTTTGACTCGGATTTGGACTCCGGTTTTGACTCCTCTATGTCATCTTTATCTAACACCTGATCGACCACACGTTTAATCAACTCGGACTCATGATCAGTGTCAGACGATGTGAACGTAACATCAATATTTTCTGGCAAATTATCCGACGACACAGACTCCCACTGTAAGTTAATTACCTTTTTGACTCTTTCAGAATTTGGACTTCGAGACAAATATCCATTTTCGACCAGAGGTGGACATTTGTTATAGACAACACTTGGTTTCTCACCAGAAATTTCCACTTCATCCTCTTCTCTTGTCTCTGACTTCTTTCCTTCTGAAGTCTTCACTTCTTCAAATGTCTTCATTTGTTCCATAATTGGATAAATCCTGTCAACAACAAAAGTTGAACATGAGTAGCTTTCTAATAAATTTTTAACTCTCTCAGTTTCTATTCTTTGTGTTGCCAGCTTCAATTCTAGATCAGCACATTTCTTTGTGTAGAAATTTACATCATCAAGCTGTCTCATGTAAGCTCCTTTGAGTGTATTCATTGCTACAGCTTGTTCACAGTTTGAATCCGTGTACTTGTTGATTTCTCTGTTCATTGTATCATACGATTCTTTTAATCTGTTAATGTTGTGCAACAGTTCATTGTTTTGCTTGATCAAAGAATCACAATTCACACACTTTTCAGGAACTTTAACTGCTTCAGTATCAACTTTGATTTTAAATTCTGGAACATCTTTGACTGTTCTGTTTGATTGGAAAAACTCATTTCTTTTCTTTTTCTCAGCTTTAGCTTCAGCTTTTAACCTTTCTTCTTCTTCTTCAATTTTTCTCCATTTTTCTTCTTCAGCTTCCCTGACCTTTCTGATTTTTTCTGCCCATTTTCGATCGTAAGCATTAGCAATAGTCATCTCTTTCAAGCGAAATCACAAGATATACTTTCAAGTAAGTTCTCTGTTTGAAGTGAACTGATTTGATGTGAACTGGTTCTCCTCGTGAAATATCTGTAATCACTTGGAATCACCTTGTAAAATAATACCTCTGAATGATCAACCCATGAGACTTGGACTTTTGACTGATCAATATGTAAACAATGACTTGGGCCTATAACTACTAGTGATCAAGTGATGTGTTGATTGAGCAGTGAATATGACTTATCACATGCAACAATTTGTATTTAATGGGTCGGAAAAAAATCCTGTTGGGCCGAGAACTTTTAATCCCACAACACTATTCTATTGTACCGTCACAATTATAGAACAAAACAAATTTTTAACTATCCGACAACTGTTGATTACTTTCAATGTTTGCTGACACCCTATGATGCACCGATTGATTTAATTGGACCTTTCAAAAACTAATTACATTTTCCGATGATATGTCACATGAAGACTTTAATGAACCGACAATCTTGATCAACCCTCAATTCTCATTGGACCTCAAATGAAAGTAGCAGACACCTTTATCTTGGAATCATATGCAAGATTTCTTTGATTAAAATGAACCGACAACTTTACTCTATCAAACCTCTTTCATTGGACCAAAAACTTGAATCAAACAATACTTAATGCATATCACATGCATATTACTTCTTGAACATAGCTGACACACTTTAATATCTTTCACATGCAATTCTTGAATAAAGCAATCATGTGACCGGCTCGTGATGTTTAGTCCCAACAAACTGACACCTCGAATTCAATGTTACACAATATTCGAGGAACAATCACATGAAATACTGAAACACTTTCAAACGGGCACCATGTTTCAAACGGTCATGTCCAATTTCAAACGGTAAGGTGGCAGTTTCAAACAGTCAGGTGCAGTTTCAAACGGTCAGGTGCAGTTTCAAACGGTCAGGCGCAGATTTCAAACGGTCAAGGTCAATTTCAAACGGTCAGGTGCTGGGCTCGTTCAAACGGTCACCAGTTTTCAAGCCATTTTAACCACTTTTACTTCGAATTTTGAACTGAAACTTTCAAGGGTTTGTTAAAATGCACTTTTACACATTCTGTGAAAAATTGATCCAATTTTAACTGTGAAAAATTTTTAAATTTTGAAAGAAGGTGTAGAAAATCAGAATTTGTGGCTGAATTGGTATGAACTCTTCCTCCTGAGCTTTGATACCACTTGTAGGATCATTTTCAGACCCGAACGAGTCGATCAGAAGAGTTTATCTCTAAACGAAAGGCGGAAACAGACGTGTAGAGTTCAATTCAGCTAGATTCACGTTTAAAACTGTTGTATGATTGATTCTATAACGTTTTACAACCTGACAACACTTCGGCAGCACTTCGTTGCACAAGCCGGAAAGTTACAAATGATGAAAGTTTGAAGGGTATTTATAGGACAAGACCCTGACCATTTGAAGGTGACATGCCACCCTTCAAACGGTCACCACTTTCAAACTTGACACCTCTCAAACGGTTACAAGTTCAAACGTGACCCTCTCAAACGGTCAACCAACTTTTGTCTTATATGAAATATACAATTCTGTTTCCATGTGCATGTTGTTTTCACGATGTTGTAATATGATGATGTCATCCATATGATGTCATCATCAAGCATGATGACATCATGTTTGCTCAGATCCGCAACCAGACCAAGTCTCGATATAAGACGAAGTCAACAGATGTATGCACCAACAATTCTAAACTCAGGTTTTTATTTAAGTACTTTTGTTAAGTCTTGTGAACTCGTTTAAACACGTTATGGGTTGTAACTAAATTTGGTATTGATGCTTTCAGACAATGTTGTTGTGGTATTTTCTAAACTCTTTTAATGGATAAACATCTCGTATTTTTATCATATAGCATTGTTACGATTGTTGCTATGGTATTAAGGAGTCACACCAAATAAACACGCTTCCGCAAAAGCCAGGGTGTGACAATAACCTTCCGAGGTTATACCTTATGGTCACTTAGTTTAATTAGTTGTATGATAGGTAGTTTATATGCCTTAGGTAAATGACCAAAATGCCCTTTTCATGCATAATTGGATTCTAAGCATATGTAACTTAAACTTTTGTCATTTAACTGATTATGCAACATATTTAAACATGTTTAGGCATATAATACTTATCATAGGACTAGTTAGGCACCTCGAACGCGCATTTGCGCAAATGACGCGTTAAAGTAGCATAAGCTACCTTAATGGGTCGTAACGGGTCGAAAGCACTTAGGATAGGTTCCGATTTAGAGTGTAGGCTTCGTTAAACCATATCACATGAGTTCCAATGCTCATTTGGTTTACAAGACCTAATTCTACCTGATCTTCCGATTTAGGTGTCGATTTATTAACTAGGCGATCCGATTACTAGGTACTACTTGATTTCCTTGGTTTGCTTGAGCCTTGTTGAGTTCTTTAGATCAAGGATACTTGCAATTCAAAGTGAGTACATAGTTCCCCTATTTTACTATTTTCAATTGTTTTAGGGTGATTCATACGTGTTAAACGATTTCGATATTTTTAATGATGGTTTCAAAAACGATTAATATGGTTTATATTAAATAAATACGATTTCGATAATGTGAACAAACTTGTTGGTCGTAGTTACATAACGAATACCATTCATTAGTTTTGGCCGAACCGACCAGTATTAGGTTATGGTACCATAGGATCTGACAAATCCCGTTATCAGACTGCCCCCATGGTGATGTGTGGGGGTTATGTGGGTAACGACTGAACCTGTTATTTGTTAACTTACCCTTTGGTGGTTTGACTAATACGAGTTGAACGATGGACGATTTACGAAGGTTTGAATGTTATTAGTGAGACGACCAAAAGTACTTTTCACAATTAAAATGAGAACGATTTAAACGATTGAACGATTTTAAACGATTTAAACGAGTTAAACGAATTGAACAAACGATTGGTTTTGGGTTGTGATTAGATAATGGGACGGGTGTGATATCATAAAAGCATGGTAGATACGCTGCCGGTACTTCTTATATATAAGTGTTTTTATCATATTACATTCCGTGGCGTTATTTAGTTCACTTGGTCAAACGATGTCACATAACGATGTTTACTAAATGATATAAACCATACGAGTTTTTCTAACGAGATGATTTACAATTTGGTTTACTTAAACAAATGTTTTGGGTTAAGAATCATGGCTACGAGATTTTTATAAACTATAACCAACTTGATTTGAGTTGGCTAATTATGTTGCAATACTATACACTTTTCAAAACAAGGTTTTTAACTTTTGACTCTTGTAGTCTAATGAGGTATTGCAACATGTAAACGAGCCATGAATCCGACACTCTCATAAAACCTATGTGCTCGCCAACATTTCTTTGCTGACTTTATTTTTACATATGTTTCATGTGGTGATTGATGATGATGTTTGTGACTAGGATGCATGCTCACTTAGGACTGGACGAGGCCTTAGTGACTTAATAACGATAATAGACTATGTTTAACTTGTTTGTTTTGTTTTAAGACAATGTAAATTATCTAATGAATCAATAAAACGAAACTTTTTAATCCATGGTTATGAAACAATGATTCTGTTGCTCCACTCCCTGATGTTTCCGCAGTGGTTTCATTGTTTTAACGCGGTCGGAGTGTGACAATACCGACTCAGAAGTCAAAACCCTAATGGGCCGCATATGTTGTTGTGGAAAGTTCGGATTGTACCTCTTAATGAGGGTACGGGTCGTACCTAGTTCGAAACCCTAATAGAGTATATAAATAGAACATGATAGCTAGAAAACCCTAACTAATGAAAATGGGTGCCTGTAGAAGCAAAAAAGGAGTTGTTTGATTTTTTTAATTGCAAATGAAGATTAAAGGAGCATATCTAGCATAAAGGAGATTGTATTTGAAAACTGAATACAATATATTACACCTATATTATGAAGAAGATGACTCCATTGTACCATAAATGGTTTTAGCTTTGTTTTCTTTTCAATTTAGTGGAGCCATTTGTATATGAAAAATGAATAAAGTATTTTAGGGTTATATTACGAACAAGCACGTCAGTCTTGTATCTCTTTCTCAAACTCGGAATATTCATCACCATCATCGAAATTGCGTTCCATCTTACTGTAATCACATCAAAGTTGTAACCACTCGAATATTGTCACCATCGTGTCATCGCCTCCTCTCGTCGGTGTTACAAAATTTCCGACACTGGTATCCTTATTATTGGTGGTCTGATGACAAACATCTTCATTTTATTCATTTGAACATGATAATTTAGTATAAAGTAACAATTTACCTCTTTAATTCAATTAACACAGCCTTCAATTAACATCTAAATGGCAATATGCTTTTGGGTTTTCTATTTATAATGATCAGTTGGTTTGTTTAGGGTTTATAGAGAAGAAAAAGTGCGAGCTTACATATGTTAAATCCTTTCCTTTTTCTTAACATATTATTTAGTTTTTTCTCAATGTATACATTTCTTCATAAGCTTCATTCTTTTATTATAATTTATAAAAATGTTTAAAAATTTATAAACATGTTGTTTATTTTGACATTCTCTTTTCATCTTATTTAAAACAATATATCTAATTACATATGAACAGAATAAGTTATATATTTGTTTTGCACTTTATTTTGATGGGGTAACAATGTATATGTCTATTAAAGCAAATGTGTATAAAATGGTTTTATAAATATAATTAATTAGTAGGTATAATAATCATTTTAAAACATTGTATTTTGAATATGAATGATTTAATTGCATCACTTTTTGGTTCGAACAAAACTAAGATTCATTTAAAACAGATCGTGAAAATGAACTATCTTGTAAATATTTACAACAAGCTCAAGCCCCAAAAACTTAAATAACAAGCGAACACAAATCGAACCGCGTGTTATGAAAATTGAGTTCTTGAATACAATAATATTATAAGTTTACTACTTATTTAATGCAAGTTTAATATTGTTGCGGTTATTGCCATTTCACTACTAACATACGGATTTTGTGGTCCTTTTCTTCTAAAGTAACTTTTTGTTCATCGTCATTTGTCACACCCCGATATTTCCACATATTACCGGTGGGCCCGGTGGGGAGTATCGTGACGTAGTTGATATCATCATAGTCAATAATCACAGTTTAAATGCACAAGGCACAAAATTCTTTTATAACTTGGGACAAATATTTAAAATAATCCTGTATACAGTTTTTACATATTTGTCGTCCATTCAAGACCCGGTTAGAAGAGCCGGATTAGATTAATTGACATGCCACAAGTATATGCCCACAAGAGAGTGAGATACCATTTATACATACGCAACTGTCAGGTGTATGCCTACACCCCGTGCTTAAGCCGTGGCCATTTCTAATAAATGAGCCGAGGATATCCAGGACATGATCATTAACCCCCCAAAGGCATTTCATCAAACAAAACAGATTAAAACGGGTTATGTAAATGTATTAATCACAATCCGATTTAAATAACTACATACCCGAACAAGCGGTATTATTATAATACAGTATCCCAAGCCCGTATAACGGAAAATAAGTTAAAAGTATTTACCTGAGCAAATTATAATTTAATCTCAGCCGTATAACAATGAGCAAGTGCAAATAGCTTTTACTGGGCTCCTAAATCTGGAACGAAGGATTTAATATCCTATTAGATTCCTAACGGGTCTTACTTAAGTTTAAACTTAGACCGGTTAGTTTTAATGAAAGGTTTATGGTTCAAAACGCACGATTAAGCGAAGACCGGATTAGAATGTGATTTAGACCCGAAAAGTATGAAGACTTGTTTAATATGGGTAAACTAAACACATTCTGGATTTTGAAGTAAAAATGATAATGTTTTACCCGTTTCGGTTAATTTATGCAAACTAGTTACATAAACCGAACACGAGTAGGCATAACGGGTAACCAAATGAGTCATGTACAGGTTCCACAAGTTAATATGCTTAAAATATGTTATGATATCAGTAGGATATCTTCCATTATCCCCAAAAAGAATTTAAAACCAAATTAAGCCCCGAAAGGGTATTTTGGTCATTTTAAAGTTTATAAAAGAGATTAAATAGAAATCTGAGGTTCTGGTCTAAAATAATCAGTAAAAATATTTATTTTAATAGGTTATATCAGTAAGATATCATATATATGTGAAACTTATCATTTATGGCCAAACTATGCACCGTATGGGCATTTTGGTCATTTCACATATGTTAAAAGAGCCAAATTTGGAAATCTGAGTTCAAAACTTTTACTTACTGTTAAAGTATAAAAATTTGTTCATAACATCAGTAGGTGACAAGTCTTGGGTGCCAAATATGGTTTTAAACCATACTATGCGCCTAAATCGCATAAAAGTCGGTATTTGACGATATCCGGGTTAATTAAGGAAATCTGAGATTTTGGTCAGCCCCTACTGTTTAAAATAATTTATTTGATGTATATAATTTGTAGAAAAAGGTTTGATATGTAGAGGATGTGTAAAACTTATTTTATTTGCAAAAAGGGCATAACCGTCAATTACCGAGTCTATGCAAGAACCCTATGTTATGATCAGTTTAAAATTTAACAAAATTTTCCAAAAATCCCTAAATATTATATCTTAACAGTAGGTGGCAAGTTTGGTGTCAAAATTTGGGTTTAAATAGGTTTTATGCCAAAAATGTCGTTCAATTAATAAAAAGTCTTCATTTTACGATATTGCGCATAACTTCTATTTTAGACCATAATCTGATGTCAAACTTTTAGGAGATACTTAAATATCAGTACTAAAGGTTTTTGTCCTCTCACATTTTCAAGAATCTCGTTTTAATATCAAAAGGGCATAATGGTCAACTTTTAAGCATTTAACGGAAACATGCAATGAACTAGGATTTCTATGGAACCAAGTTGTATAACCTCAGAGGGTTATACTAACCTATAATATGGTCCTAAAGGAACCCTAAGGTATATCTAAACTAAGCTAAATCGGGTCAGAACTGAAAGTCAAAGCAAAAGTCTACTTTTGCGACTTTCGGTTCCGAACCGAGCCTAAACTCAGAATTGTCGGGTTGAACATGCTTAGACATGTTCTTATATTATTTACCAAGTTATTTTAATGTTAAAATATGTTCCATAACCTCTGCATTGTTAGTTATGAATTTATTTGTAAAAATTGATTCTGATGACTTTTTATTAATAAGTTTGACCCGACAATTGACCCAATAAAAGTGATAATCAGTAGGTGCCCTTTTAAGGGTTTATTACCTACATAATTACCCACTCATAGCCACTTTCAATTCGAATAATGGCTGGACCATTTGTGATTTATCGCAAAGTCAAAGCTTAATTACGATAACTTTGACTTTCGGTAATTAAGCTAATAAAACTTGAACTTAGGGAGCTAGGAACACTTACTAGGGTACTTAGCACGAGTATTGAACTTTAGAAAATTTCCTTGAGCTCTAGAAGGCTCCAAAGAGTGAGTTGTGAAGTGATTTTCAAATGTGAAATGAACAAGTGCAAACAAAGGGCCTTATATAGGATTTTTAGAGCTCCTAGATCATTCCATCTGCAAATCTAGAGTAACCAGATAATCCCATGTGTCCCTAGTGCATGAAAAACTGTTGGCTCAGATCCTGGTATCAAAAAATTGCATGCAAAGGCAGTGGAACTGAATGAACCTGCAGCTGTGCATGTTTTCTGCATCTAACACTCTAACGCGGGCCGCGTAAGACTCAAGGAGAGTCTACGCGGGCCGCACGGCTCCTCTTTGACCGGATAACAACTTTCATTTATTGCAGTTTTAGTCCCTGGTCCAGTTTTAATTAAAATAACTTTCGTTTATTGCACTTATGACCCCTATAGTTAACTTTTAAGGGCCTTGGGTCATAAACTAACTCCGTTAAGCTCCCGGTTAGTCGTACGATCACCCGAAAAGTCTTGAATTGCAACGTTGACGCATTTGATCCTTATTTCTTGGAATTACCACTTTGTTTATTTAAGAGTGTCGAAACTCCACGAATTTATTATCCAATATTCATGGAAGTATAAGGAAGTATTACCAAGCCTTGGAAATGTTAAAAGGTCACTCAGAGGTAACTTTAAACATGTTGACACATTAAACCCTTATGCTTTTTAAACTTTTCAATTTAAGCACAAACGACTTTCTATGTTCGATATTTTATTCATTAAAGAATACGAACATCTTACGATATCATTCAGAGGCACGAGCTTGGCATGATGATACGTTTGATCCTTGTACTTACATATTTACATTGTTTGACAATTTTAATCCCTCCAGATCTATCCATTACACGTTTAAAGTTCATGACACGTGTCTTTATGATATTGGCCGTGATTTTACGAGGTGTTACATCATTGTAGCTTTAAATTATGATATCATATGCGTTCGTGACTATTGCTTGAACCATCAGTTAAAAAAATAGTCTTTGTTCAAATATATAAACTTATTAATTAAAATACCTTAAGAAGATACATTAGTATTGAAAGGTAACCCTTCTCTTAGATTTTTGTTTTGATGCGAACCAACCACGATTGAAACTAGGATTTGAAAGTTTTTATGTGAAAACTGAATACATTATAATAGACCTATATTACGAAGAAGATAATTCTGTTGTACCAATATATAGTTTTAGCTTTGCAGTCTTTTCATTTTGGTGGAGCCATTTATATATGAAAATGAATATACTATATTAGGGCTATATTACGAATAAGATGACTCCAATGGTTTTAGCTTTGTTTTCTTCTCATTTTGATTATCAAGATCCGAGTTTGATACCGGATTAATGACAATTAAGAACAAACAATTTTGTATTGTAAAAGTAAAATAACAATCAGAAGTAGAAAGATATCATCAACAACTATTTTTCAATTGAATCAAATGATTACAAATTACAGTTAAATTATTCAACAATCTCCCCCTTAGCCCGATCACTCACAAATTTGTTCATACAAAAGAAAATGTGCGTGAATTGATGAATAGGTCTATAACATGTGAGATCTATTTATACTACGTACAAAAGGTCTGTTTGTGATTGAATGACATCACCCTGATATTGACAGCTAACATTCCTAACAAAAACGATTCCACGGATGTTGTAAACAACTGTGGGAATCAAACATCTGAACTAACTATGCTAAACACGGTTAATATGTTAATATTGTTACATTCAGAAACATTTGTTTGTCTATCCTCTGTTGCTTTGTTCTATTTGTTTGGCCAAAACAGATGTTTGGTCTACATGATCACACCTTTGCTTCAACAGACTTCTGGAGTTGAACAGACCTTGCTTCTTCATGAATAGCGGTCCTAAGGCTTCAACAAAGGTTAGCTAGTCTTCAACGGATGCTCTGATCTAGGTGTTCAAGATTCACTATCTTTGGGAGGAGAATGCTTCATCAACTGATTATTTTCGGATCTGTTGTTCATCTTTTGGCTTTTGAATATCATCTATTCTTTTGTAGGTCCAATAATCTCCCCTTAGAATAAATGATGCCAAAACAGATGTTTATTTGATCAATCTTTATTTCTCGTCAATTGCCCTCTTATTTGACCTTTGAATTGTAATTCAAAGTTCAGGGATTCAGTGTCTTCTGGATCCCTTTCCATTGAAAGACTAATCGGCTCTTGCAAGTCTTTGATTCTTAGTCCTGTTGCACTTTTCATTAAGATCTTTTTCACCTCTTCGTTGGCCCTAAGCAATGTCAATTCAGGGGTATCTTTGTTTGACTTTCATTTTAGAATTCTAACGTCTGGGGGGGGGGATTTGTTGGGACCTCCCTCATGGATTGATAATGCTAGAAGCATTGATATAAAAACCTCAAGAACGTACTATATGAAGTTGACAAAATACGTATGGACTAAAATAGTTAGGTCGAGTGTTATATAACTCAAGATATTTGCATAAGGAGAGATATAAGTTTGATTAAACTAACCATGTTTTATCAACATTCTGCTTTTAAAAAGTTCACTATAATCGTTGTTTACAGTGATGATGTCTAGGCATCATCGAGAGAACTGTCGAACTTTTAGAGGGAGACTTTTTGAGTGACCTTGACACATTGTAGTTATTGCTTAACTTGCAGTTCGAGTATATGTGTAATCAATCAAACTACATCTATAATAGAAAATGACTATTATAGTCTCCTATGATAGAAATTGAAATCTTTGATTTAGAAGTACCATGGTTAAGTGCAATTGGGCATTAATATGTTTTGCTAGCTATGTATGTTTATAATATCTTTCACTTGAGATTATTGTCATGATATAGCCTTTGTCAAGCGAGGAGACATTGGAATGAGTTCAAAGAAATATTTCAAGTATAAACAATATTTCATTATATTTACTAACCCATGAAAACTAGTTTCGTTAGTCTTATGGATGTAAAGAATATAACACAACATAGTCATGGATTTTATGGTATTTGTTCGCAAGAGGAAACACTAGAAGTCTAGTAAGAAGATTTTATAACATTACTCAATATAAAGGATTGCACTTCAAGGCATCAAGTGACAAATCATTCTACAAAAGTTTTGAGCAACTTTCAAGGAAGATGGACACAGGTCACTTAAACGATACATATTATAATGAGCGGGAGATTTATTCATGTTGCACTCTTTTTCCCATGACTAAGTTTTGTCCTATTGGGTTTTCTTAGTAAGGTTTTTAGTGAGACAACATACCTGATCCAGAAGTATCAGGGGGAGATAATGCGCATTACACGCTGCACTCTTTTTCCCTTAGCTATGGTTTTGTCCCACCGGGTTTTCCTAGCAAGGTTTTTAACGAGGCAGCATCAAGCGTATTATGTTGATAACCAAGGGGGAGTGTTACGAATATATTTATTATTAATGTGGTTATCAACACCTAAAATAGATTAGGCTTGTTCCACAAGTTTTCCTATATTATATATAATCTCTTGTATCTCTTGTAATATACACATCAATCAATAATATCAATCCCATTCTCTCTATTATTCTCTTATTCTTTTACTAATAGGCACGAGCTTATTGAACAATGCTATCTCATATTCAAACCATCTCATATCCTTATGTGAACAAGAAGATGTCTTTAACCTTTTGACCAAGTCAACTTCCCAATTCTATGTTAAACTTCCAAATTTTTAAATTTTCATGTATTTCTCTTGTATATTGTGCAGAATTAAAATATTATATGTTTTACAAATTTTTTAACTTTATATATAAAGAAGGGGGTGTTTGGTTTGAAGTATATTTTAGTCCTTGAATATACAACCTGAACTTTGCAAAATAAAGAAAAAATAGATACATGTCTTTTTAAATGATCTTTCATATAGTTTACAAGTGTCAAACATGGGGTTCGGACACAAGTGGAGAAGTTAGATTACGAGTCTTATTATCATTATGCTTTGATGCTAGTTAATGGGTCCCGGATCCTAAAGTTTAAAGTTCATGGAGGTTTCGAAGATCCCTTGTCGCCTTTTTTTTATTAAAAAGATAAGTAATTGAATTCTTTTGAATTATTATTACTTAATTAATAGTAAAATATGCGTTAAATATTATTTAAAATAGAAATGATATCAATTAGTTATCATTCAATATTTCATGTTAATGTTGCCAACATATTTACAGATACGACTGATACTAATTTAACTGGATCAAAATCATAAAACACATAAGGATTTTGTGATCAACTTGATCATGGCTCTTTCTTCTTTATTACTATTGGACAAAAAAAAAACAATCAAGGAATTACATACCCGGACACATCTATTTATACTAAAATACTTACTTGCTAAACAACCTATCCTAAACCAATACCAACTCGAATACTTAACCAATAAATATAATAACAAGATAAACCTATTAGTTCAAACTAATAGTTATCTCTAAACATCTAACTAATATTATTTTTTTCTTCTTTTTATTGGTACACTCATCTTTATCTTTTCATTCGGTTTATCTCATCCCACAAATGTCACACCCTAAATTCCCGGTGGGCCAGGACTTGGAGTTTATGCGTGATGATTGATATCAGTAATCACAAAGCACAACAGAAAAATAGGATTTTAAATTAATTATTAAAAAGTACAATATAAGTGTCCGAAAGTTTAAAAATAATATACAGACTGGTCGTACCTAAAAAAAGATCCACATGCGGACTAAATATAATAAAATGGGACTTGGGACTAATAGGTCTTTTGTGGAGTTAAAACTTCCAAATCGCCTGGACCGAGCCGCTCCAGCCTATTCCGTATTTGCTATATAACTTGCGCTTAGTCTTTTGAAAATACTTCAGTTTTCACTGGTAAATGCAATTAACTGATTCTTTTTTTAAATCTTTTTTCAAAAAGCGTTTGATACCATTTGGTATATCATTTTAAAATAACTTGGGATAAGATAATGTTTCTTGTTACCAGTTTTACATGCTTGTCAATACATATGGGGACCGGAACTAAACGCATGTACATGATTAATCGACACACCGCATTTTCAAAGTTATATAAAATAGTATTAGTGTTTGTCAGGTGTATGCCTACACCCCGTGCTTAGGTCGTGGCGACTTGTAATTAAATGAGCCGAGGATATACAAGACACATTCGTATTAACCCACAATGTTTAAGTTATTAAGTAAAACGGATTAAAACGAGTTATTTAAATTTTAGAATCATTCGCCCATGATTCAATACCCGACCAAGCGACTAATGCCGTATCCCAAGCCCGTATAGGGAAAATATGCTAAGAGTATTTACCTGTGCTAGTCTATACAAATCAAAGGCGCTAAACACAGCCGTTAATGAAAACAACTAAAACAGACGCAATTTACTGGAGGCTTCTAGTATGGAATGGACAAAACTATGATCCGTTAGAATGTTAACGCATCTTATACAAGTCATTTGACTTTAATCGGTTAACTTTAATAAATAAGTACAATTCACTAGATTAAGAGGAGACTGAATAGAATGTGGTTTATACCCTTCCGAGTACAAGGACTCATTTGATACAGATCAAATAACCAAACATTCTGATTAGAACTCATTTAGAAGGATTTTGACCCAATTCGGCTAACTTATATATTTTTATGTTATTAAAGTTAGCCGTACGTGCATATGCGGCACCGGGTGGTCAAATAGGTCTAAGACGAGTCCATTATGCCAAGGTGTATTTTATTATGTTATAATATCAGTTTCAAACTCAGATTATATGTTCAATTGGTTATAAAACCATTTTTAAGCGACAAGGGCAATTTTGACATTTTTAGGCATATAATATGGACTTTAGCATAAGACCTATCAAATGATATGATCAAGTGGTATAACCTCAGAGGGTTATTCCATACAATATTATGATCATATAATGACCCTTAATCAGTCTCTAAACTAGCTCAAACAGGTCAAAATAGAAAGTTAAAGAAGAAGTCAAAATGTTTGATTTTCAGTTACGAACCGAGCTCTAAACAGGAAATGACGAGTTAGGCATGATCAAACATGTCCTAATATGTTATATAAATTGTTATAATGTAAAAAATTAAGGTTTCAATTCTTAGAAGAATATTTAGCGTGATTTACAAAAATCTGCGTTTTCACTTTTATTTAATAAAATTTTGACCCGTCATTTCACTAACTTAACGTGACCTTCAGAGGGTGTCATCACAAGAGATTACACTTTCATTATTACGATCACGTAGCCAATTTAGGTTTTAAATTTGGCTTGACCGAAATGGTGATAACCGAAAGTTAAAACAAAAGTCAATTTGTTGACTTTCGGCTAATAACTAGCCTATGAATGGAAAAAGACTGAGTTAGAACACTTACAAGTGTTCAAAATAGTGTTATAACTCCAGAGAGGAGGCCTCTATTTATACTTGCACAAGAGTTATAATATCATGTCACATATCCCTGAAGCTAATGAGATGATGCTAAGTGGCATATCGTCATGAATCGTAGATGATGAAACTTCATTAAATTCTACTCCCATAGAATCATTGCTCTTTTTTTTTATTTTCCTAGCATATAAGCCATAACTAACGGGGACTTTCCAAATTTTTGTAATTTTTGATCAAGCTCGACAATTTTGGTATGTGCTTCAGCCAATTCTTTTCACTTTTCAGAAAATTCTTTCATTTTATGTTTCATTGTTTCACGAGCCAAATCAATGACTTGTGATAGCTCATTGTGTGACAACCGTCACTTTTCCGTACATTCCGTACACTAATTGAAGAGTAATCTGTGCTTTAATAACTGTGCATGATCTAGCTTACAAGATAAATGAATTTTTTATTTTTGTTATATACACACAATGGCATTTCATGTTGCAAGACTTTTATCGTTGCTACATGCAACACGAGATAGTTCAAATGATACACAGAACAGAAGTGGCACCAATACCAGACAAACTAAAAATGCTGACGAAGTCCAATACATAGACAGACAGTATTTGAGGCCCGGTATGAGCTAGAGAACTACATATTACACTAGTATAGTGTGTAGGAAAGTAAGGACCATAAAACTACGTCACTAGGTGATAGTTTAAGTGCCAGAAAGTGCCTAAAACCCACTCAAAGTGTAGAATTCTGCATTAATCATCAAAATTCTGCATTTTAACATGCTAGTAATGTGCAAAAATATGGCAAAATGGTCTTGTACGCTTTCCTAAGTGTCGGGAATTAAAAGTGTCACAAAAAGTTACATAAAAGACACTATACGGAATAACTTAGCACTTTAACGAACCGGTGTCTAACCGAACAACCGGACATTACCCGGAACACTAAAATATTGCTAAAAGCATTGTTTTTATTTTTCAGAGCTAGTTATGGTTCCCGGACACTTAAACTTTCTATACAAAGCATCGTATAACTAAAACACTAGACATAACATTTAACCTTCCACTAATTACCTATTTACCATCAATTTACACTTAACCCCATTCCCCCTCTCCTAATTTACGGCCCATAAGGGGGGCCCCACTCAAGATTTCTTCAATATATCTAAATCCTTCCATAATCATTCCTTGGATATGATGAGATCTTGCTTGTACTCTTTAAGACACATTAACCTATGGATAATAAGGTTTAGAGAGTTATAAGCAACCATCCACCATTCATCATCTTCATCACAATCACCACACCACACTCACTCCCTTCCTTCCCCTTGTTCTCGGCCGAAGGTAGTCCCCCACACACCACCATTTTTCGATCAAGCTACATCCAATCCAAGACCAATTTAAGGTACACAAAAGTGATTTAGAAGGTGTGGAACTCTTGGATCTTGAAGGACCACCTTTGTTTGCTTTTATCCACTCAATCTTCATAATAGTTCTTCCCTAGCTTGAAGCTAGTAGTAAGATCCTTTTTCACTCTTGTTACTTCATATTTTTAGTGGATAAAAGATATATTATGTTGATTTATGCAAGAACACTAAAGAACATACACATGAATCTTGAAACATAAAGCTAACATAAGATGAAATATGTTGATATTTTGATAAAATGATGTCGTTTAGTGTATGGATGATGTTTGCTTGTTGGTTACTAGAGATATTGATGTTGATCATTACATGGAACTTGCTAGATTATGATTAAAAACATGATTTAGCAAGTTAGGAGTTGATTATGTGTTTACATAAGATAATCATCTTCTAGTAAAGACATGAACTTGAATATAAAATAATTTCTTGTAAAATGACAAACAAAGTGAACTAGTAAACTTGGGAATCTAAGACTTGTGAATGATTTTCCAAGAAAACCAAGTTTAAAAAGATGATTTTCGAAAGATCATGATTTTTTAGTAAACCTACACTATTTTAGTGACAAAATAAGCGTAGAAATACTTTTGAAACAAGAAGATGTGATAAATAAGCATTTTTGTAAAATATTTTACAAGTTGTAAACAACTACAACCTTCAAGAATAAAGTTTACCAAGAAGTAAATATATTTTAGAGGGTAACAAAGGCTACTAAATACTTTACCTAGTTACTACACATTTTTGTGAAAAATCAAGTTCATGTTATTATGTAAAATATATAGTTTTTGCACATGGTAAGTGTAAGATGATTAGTGATTTGTTGTTGATTGTTTGGATGATTTTTGAAAAGAAAATGATATGCTAAATAGCATGGATACCTCCATTTACAAAGGAAACTACGGCGAAATTTTCTAAAAATTCCAACACTTAGAAAATATTTTCTAAACAAGTGTTCACAAGTGTGTTTTAAATTATGATTTATAACATAAATTTTGCCATAAATTTTTATAACAAAAATACAAGTATTGGAGGTTGGTTTTTGTAAATAAAAATAGAAAAATATATATTTAGAATATATATTTTACATTAAGACACTTGTGTGAATATTTGTATACTTCGTGGAATAGTTATATTATTTTAAGGTAAAACAATATAACTTAACGAATTGTTAGGTCATTTGAGACCGTTGGTACTTGTTTTAGATGGTTCTGGATTGTTTTGGTTAAGTTTATTAAGCTTTAGAAAGTCCAAGGGCTTGTTTTGTAATTCTCTAATAGTAATGTTCCTGACCTAGTGTAGATAAGATTCCAGCAAATTTATAAATTTGCTGGCAGATCAGGAACACCCTATATATAGCCCAAGCATTGTAACCTTTGCCAAGCTTTTGGCTCTTGAATGAATATTGGTGTTGTTACTTTCTCTTGCTGATCTTGTGCTTAAATCTGATATCCAAGGTTGTTTATTGCTATATCTCATTGTTTGGATTCAATACAACACTTGTTGTATTCATTAATCCATTAGCTTCCCTTCATCTTTGATATTTCTTAACTTTTCATATCTCAAACACCTAATCAATAGGTGTTATGGATTAAAACAACCAACCACTGTGATCCGGATACGTTTTGGGATCTACAATTTGGTATCAGAGCCTTAGTGCTCTTGGTTGTTGAGTTTTTGTTAAGATTTTTCAAAGTTTCAAGGTTTTTCAAAGTTTCAAGGTTTTTCAAATTTTTGGACTTAAAATGGATTGATTTGGTGTGTTTAATCGATAGGTTGTTGTTAATCTGTGATTAGGGAGTCATTTTGGACATTTTGGTGCATCAAAACAAGGTTTTTGAGTCGTTTTTGAGTGATTAGAGGGTTTTAGTTCGTGTTAAACCCTCTGGTTGGCGAAGATAAATTTGAAGCCAGCGAAATTATTTTGAAGCCAGCGAAATTATTTTGAAGCCAGCGAAATTATTTTTGAAGCCAGCGAAATTATTTTGAAGCCAGCGAAATTATTTTGAAGCCAGCGAAATTATTTTTGAAGCCAGCGAAATTATTTTGAAGCCAGCGAAATTATTTTGAAGCCAGCAAATTTAATTTGAATACAGCAAATTTAACTTGAATATCGCAAAATTAACAGTTTCACCGATTAAACTCAAGCAAAATTGTTAATTACCGGCGAAATAGCGTCATTGACCCTTGAGCGAAATTATCGAAGGCGACTTCGAGATCCGTGATACTGAACCACAGCGTTCTTATCACGGTAATCAGCGAAATTAGTCCAACTAACGTCTGTGTTGTGTTTGCCAGCGGAATTAGCTTGTTCGCTCTTGCAGGATAGTCTTGAGTACCAGCGAAGGTTGAAGATCAGCAAGGTCTGTCAGCGAAATTGAACGAGCTTCTCTTGTTTCAGGCGAAATTAACTCTGTCTCTGGTTTTCTGTGACTTGTCAGCGAAATTAGGTTCTGGTCAGCCCTATTTTGTCAAAATCAAGCAAAGATGTCGTTGAATCAGCTAAGTCAAATTGTTCAAGCGGAACTTGAGACCGGAACCACTACTAGGCCACCAAAGTTGAGAGGGGCTGAAGACTTCAGCACTTGGAAGACTCGCATTCAGTCGTTCTTCGAGTACACGGACTACAATCTGTGGCTCTCTGTCACCGCTGGACCTCACATTCCAACGGTTGTTCAAAATAATGCGGTTGTTGCTAACAATGACCCCACAACTTTCACTGACGAAGACAAGGCCCTAATCCAACGCGATCGTCGTGCACATGCCGCCTTGACCATGGCTCTGTCAACTGATGACTGCAACATGTTTGAAGAACACCAAACTGCAAATGCACTATGGAATGCATTGATTGAATATTATGAGGGAAATGAAGAGCTAATTGAAAGTAAGAGAGACATGGTGCAGAAGCAATACGACATGTTCTGTGGAGTTCGTGGAGAAAGTCTGTCCGATCACATCAGTCGCTTTCTAAATATGATGACCAAAATGAAGAAGGCTGGAAATCCAGTCACAAACCGTGGTGCTATCAAGAAGCTGCTGGATTCACTCCCTAAGGAATGGAGTTTGCAATGCATGATGATCAAGAAGGATTTTCTCAATAATCCAAATCCTGTCACTCTGTCAGACTTAATTAACACTCTAAGAGCTTTTGAAATGGATGTCAACAAACGAGAAATGAACATTGCTGGCTACACTCCAAAAACCAATCAAACTTCTGCTGGAATGAAGAATGTGGCATTCCTTGCTTCAGGTGGCATCTGTCAACAAGCTTCTGACATGATCTATGCTAACGCTTCCGCAAGCGCATTAAAAGCTCCACAACCTAGTGAAAAGACTGTCAAGGTTGGTGATACACAAGCGTTGAAAGTGTCTGCTGAAAACGTGGCACTTTTCAACATGTTTCTAAGTAGCTATGAAGCTTTAATGTCAGGAGAGCTCAAGAAGGAAATGTTTACTGCTGAAGACATGTATCAGGTCGATCCAGATGACATGGAAGAAATGGATCTGAAATGGCAGATGGCCATGATCACCTTAAGGTTGAAGAAATTTCAGGACAAGACCGGGAAACGTTTGGGTCTTGGAAAGGCTGGCTTTGACAAATCCAAACTGAGATGTTACAACTGCAAGAATCTGGGCCACTTCAAGCGTGACTGCCCCTTGTTGAAAGAAGGAAACATTGAGGCTACTCCTGCTGTAAAACAAATCACTATCGAAGAAAACAAAAACAATGCGTCTCCCAGCACACCAAAAGCCTTAGTCGTTGAAGATTATGATTGGAGTGAAGAAATTGCTGAAACTAAGGAGCAAGTCAACAAAGCTCTCATGGCAAAGATCTCAAGCGAGTCCTCATCGAAGCAGTTTGAGAAACAGACAGCTGGAATTCCAAAAGGAGACAATACTGCTGACAAAGGTTTGAAAAGCATTCTCACCTCACCGGAGCCTGAAAAAGAAAGGAAGTCTGGAGAAGCTAAGGAGCAGATTCCTAAGGATGCATCTGACCCGAAGATAAACAAAGAAAAAAGCTCAGCCGCAGCAATGAAAATAGAATCTTCCAAAGAAAAGGCTGACAAAGAGTTGGTAAATAGTATTCCACATAACTTTAAAGTAAAGTTATGCTCATCAGCATGCGTTGATGTCGTGGCACATTACAAGTCTCTTAATCTTGAATTGGAGAGACAAAAAGACAAGGCCTTAAAAATGAATAACGAACTTAAACTGAACGAGGCCGCATACCAGAGAAAGTTGAATTCAACTTTAGCTGAGATGCAAACTCTAAAAGAATTTGTGATTAGAAAAGATTTCATCATTAACGATCTCACAGATAGATTAGAAAAGGCTTTAAATGAAAAGAACAAATTGCAAATCATCATTGATAAATGGAATGTCAGTCAAAAGGCCTTTACTGACATCAAAAACTGCCAACGACCAACGTATGTGAAAGACGGGATCGGGTATAAGGATAGGCAAGGAAACGAAAGAAAACTTTTTCTTCCACCACATAGCAAAAACTATGTGCCTATACCTACTCCTCATCCCGAAAACGATCTCATTGATGAAAAGGCCTCTATAGAACAAAACGATTCCTGTGAAAACGATACAACCGCTAACTTTTCTAAAAGTAATGCAGACCCAATTGTGTGTAAAGAAGATGAGTGCGATGAGGAAGGAGACTGCGGCGGTACAAAAATAGGAATAGGCTATTCAGGCGACAGTTATTCCACCGTTAACTGGTTCGCCTGGAACTGTTCTAAGAAAAACAATATTCGGGATGAATGTAATAATGGCCATGCGCCTAAATTTAAGTCTTTGGATGACTGTAAGGGCCATGTGCCTACATTTAAGACCTATGATCGTGAACATGTGATGTCTGAATGTCATGATTTAAATTCTGCATTTTGTGATGATAAAATTGTTTGTGAATCTCCTGTATTTGTGCCAGAATTGAAAAAGAATAGCTTTGGAATATTCCTCACCAAGGAAATTCCAGAATTTATTCCATCTCGAACAGGTATGACAGATTCTGAAAAGAGAGTCACTGAAGATCAATGCAACGAAGACTCAAGCTCTGCTGTGAAGACTTCAAGACCTGAGGATGAGCAAATATCAGAAACATCAAACGAAAGTCGAACAACAGACATTGAGAGCATAGAATTCTCAAGTGAAGAAACCTTGAAAACCTCAAGTGAAGATCAAACAACAAATGATGAAAGCTTCGAAAGTTCAAGTGTCGAAACAATTGAAGACCAAGATCCAGAAAGTTCAAGCGAAGATCAGAGCTGCAATGATTCAATTTACGAAGCAAGTGAAGAACAAGACTCAAGTGAATACCAAACGTCTGAAAGCTCATCTGATTGTAACAATGATGAAGAATGTTCAGAAGATGAAAGCAGAGTTGACAAGAAAATGAAGAAAGCAGAAAGCTCAAGACACTCATCACATACATCATCTTCTAACACCAAAAGACCCAGACATAAAAGATGTTTTCGCTGTAGTCATTTAGGACATACAGCGAAACATTGCAAAAGCAAGAAATTTTCTAAACCAGAATATGATTTTGTTAAGAACGTCACAGATCAACTAGATTATCTTCAGAAATCTGTTAAAAATCTGGTTAATTCAACAGCTTATTTTTGGAAACAAAAAGAGGACATCGTGGCTCAAAATCATGATAGATTAAAATTGAAGCAAGTATGGGTTCCGAAAACTAACTAACTTGTATTTTTTTTGTAGACTAGAATAATATTGCGTTGGGGGGTGATGGAGCTCATTAGACACATGATGGATCTTCAAAGGGCTTCTCAAGAACTTGAAACTTGTCGATGGTGAAGTTGTATCGCTTACCGATGTTCAAAAAGGAGGAAAACTAGTTATACTTTGGACGCAATTATTCTAAGAAGATATTCTCTATGCTTCATATTCGTGCTAGAATCCTATGAGCGCATCAGAAGTCTGTGACAAAGGAATGTCAGCTCCATTCAACGATGTAGAATGCGTCTAACTACACAGCTTCCCGCAACAAAAAGCCGACATCCCCACAGAAGTCTTCAAAATTGACCCGTATCAACCAGATTGGTAACCTGGTTGGAAATGGTTGATTTCCTTGAGTGGAAATGAATCTTGTTGCCCAAAAAAAAAAAAAAAAAAAAAAAAAAAAAAGAGCTTTCGTAAATACTCTATCTTTTGTTCATAATTTTGTTAACAAAAAAAAAAAAAAAAAAAAAAAAAAAAAAAAAAACGTTTGTTGAAAGTAAAACAAGTATCCTTAAACGTTGCCCACCAAAAAGATTCTCTGAAAATTTAAAATCTCATTTTCGGGCAAAAGGACTCTCGAAAATAAAAAAATTTTTAAGGGGGGATATTCCAGAAAATCAAATTAGATGCTTGTGTTTCGACTCCTGCTAGAGGAAATGATAGAAAATTGCTAACACTTTGTCATTTCTTGCAAAACAGAAAACAAAAAGAAATCGGGGTACCAAGCAACGACGTGTCGGTAGATTCAGCAACACCGACGAGTAAACTGCTGTTAGGGAGCAAAACATAACATCTACACAAGGATTCTGGCTTCTCTCAGGCATTACGCATCTTGTGGGTAACACGTTGCGGCATATGGCTTAATGGTCTTAAATCTTGTGTTGATAGATTGCCAAAGTCTGAGATCTCGGGTCTTTATATTGGTTTTCATTCGGGGGGTATCATAGTTGGTCTTCTGCTGCATCCAGATACATGCTGACCTAGAACTTCTATGATATCCCTTCATAATAAGCGCCAAAAAAAAAAAAAAAAAAAAAAAGGCCAAACCCTTTCATAATAAGTGCCTTCTAGGCCAAAACCTTTTGATGGATTAGTTTCGGTCTCTCTGCTGTACGAAAGTACTGACCTGTTCACCGAACTATCCGTCTCGCCCTCGATAGTTCTTGGAATCTCTGTTGTACGAAAGTACAGACCTGATCTCCGTTCTATCGTTGAAATGAATGGATCCAATATACTCACCCGTTATGAAGAACCTTTGTGCATACCTTGATCACGGGGGTATGTCCTGACGTGGGACTCACAGGCGTAATGTTTCTATTCTCAATAGCTTGTGTGGGGGCCATAGAGGTCTTGTCAATATTACCAAAAACATGATAAAAGCGCTCTCCGAAGGCATGTTGAAAGAAGGATGCATGGATTTAAGTGGACAAACATACTGGCAGTTTTTCTTGTGCCTTGTTTCACTAATAATAATAATATATAAGAAATTGACAGGTGTTGGCAATATGATCTTCTGCAGGAAAGTTGACGAGCGTCAAAAGAAAAAAAAAGAAATCAGTGAAAAAGGAACCTCCTGGTTTGAAAAATGAATTTCGAAGTCCAAAATTATCTAAGTTTTGGCATTTTGTAAATATTTTCTAAGGGTTTATGCAGTTTTAAGATAACATGGGCATGCTTCTCGAGAAAGTTTGAAATCTTCAAGCGTTTTAATTATGACTTGTATATAATCTGACGCAATTAACAAAATCTGGCCGGCGTGATTTTCAAAATTTCAAAAATATGTAGTGTTCTTACCTGCATACTTGACTGCGCCTTTGTAAATATTTTTTCTTTCATTACTACTTCTATCCTTTGTAAATATAACATTATAGCATTATCTAACCTTCTCATTTTGCAATCCAGATCTCACTTAGCTCGTTTGTGTGTTTCAGAATACAAGAACTGTTAGAAACGAGATCAAGAGAAACAAGATGGTGTAGGATTGAAGATATATTTTGCATATGTTCTCTTTGAAGTCTCTCACACGGAAACGAAGAACAAGATATTGAAGGAGATCCCCAACAGGTTGCAAAAAGCAGAGACAAGCGAAAGAAAAGGCGGGGTGATTCGGCACTACAAGCTGATCTTAAGATGCAATCTTCACCTACGTAGGGATACACGTGAGCTGTGAGAAAGGAGAAAGAAAGAAAGAAAGACTGAGATAAAGGAGATCTTATTCAAAAATAGAAGAACAAAAGGAGTGTGACGAAGGTCGAGAGAAGAAAGAAGCTATTATCAATCACCTGCTCCGAAAGTCACGAATCATTCTTCAGAATCAGAAGTTCGAGAGATTCAATCTCCGGCGTCATCCACATACAATGTCACAATAGGGGGCGCAAGTGAAGCTGATAACAAGCAAACTCCATCACAACACAACATGGGAAAAGACGCAGCAAATCCTGAAACCGGAGTCAAAGAATGAAGACGCTCAAGTACGCAACGGTCTAGGGGGAATATTGTTAGACCATTTTGAGACTGTCGGTACTTGAGTCGCTTAGGGTCTGAAACGCTAAACAAGAATGAAGAACAATCAAGTACGCAACGGTCTAGGGGGAATATTGTTAGGTCATTTGAGACCGTTGGTACTTGTTTTAGATGGTTCTGGATTGTTTTGGTTAAGTTTATTAAGCTTTAGAAAGTCCAAGGGCTTGTTTTGTAATTCTCTAATAGTAATGTTCCTGACCTAGTGTAGATAAGATTCCAGCAAATTTATAAATTTGCTGGCAGATCAGGAACACCCTATATATAGCCCAAGCATTGTAACCTTTGCCAAGCTTTTGGCTCTTGAATGAATATTGGTGTTGTTACTTTCTCTTGCTGATCTTGTGCTTAAATCTGATATCCAAGGTTGTTTATTGCTATATCTCATTGTTTGGATTCAATACAACACTTGTTGTATTCATTAATCCATTAGCTTCCCTTCATCTTTGATATTTCTTAACTTTTCATATCTCAAACACCTAATCAATAGGTGTTATGGATTAAAACAACCAACCACTGTGATCCGGATACGTTTTGGGATCTACACGAATACCATGAAATTACAACTCCAAAATAATACCAAAAATCTCACGGAATGAATATTGAAGTTACACACTTGATATTGAGAAACCGAACGCAAACACGTAACTTATGAAATATTCCGAAGAACACCGTTACAATATATTTTTGGTAAATATATTATTTTGGATACAAGAAATGAAAATATGATTTCTAAAAATATTATAAGAGTAATATTGTATTTTCGACCAAGAGAAAATATATTATTTTTGGAAGTAAAAATATATTTTCTAGAATATTTTGAAGATATATGATTTTGAGAAAAATATATATTTTCTTGACAATACATTATTTTTGGCAAAACAAGTTTAAATATATTTTCTAAAGAAAGACTTGAAAATATATTATTTTGGAAACTACAAATACGAGAATACAAATACACATGTATGAAATACTCCCATCCTTGGGAAGGAAACACGAAAATAAATACTTGAGAATATTGTCACGAAGCCTTTGGATAATGTTAAAGACATAAAGGAAACATAACTCAAAACATGAATACTAAGGCAAGGCACGGCCCGCTCGTCTAATAGACCCTAACACATTGTAGGTAGTCGTGTTTTTTGACAAGACTTGAGTTACGAGTACTGAAGACGCAAAACAGTGAGTTCATGCTCCCCCTTTTCTCTTAACTGTTTTTGGTTTTATAACTCTCAGGGGTGGAATACATGTTACGAATGCTTAAACGGTATGAAATGCCTATGAAATACTAGATCATGTGAGCATAAACTAGATACTGAAATGCCATTAAAACATTCATTAGGGACGAGAGTTAGATCTAACGGGTACGGCCGAACCCCACTCATGGTCACAACTAGTACCTAGTAGTGATTTGGATTCCCAGTCGAGGTTAATCGACACAGTCGAGGGTAATCGACACAGTCGAGGGTAATCGACACAGTCAAATCGAGGTTAATCGACACAGCCGAGGAAAATTGACAAGGGTATAAGCCATTACGAGTGCTCCCTATGTCCTCACATGCCTTAAAGTCCTTGTAAAACATTCATGTTCTTACAAGCTTTTCATACCTGTTTACAAAGGAGTCTCTCAAAGATTTACAAGAATACAGTACTCACAAACAATACGCATGAACTCACTCAACTTTTGTTGATGTTTTCCAAAATTACATGTATTTCAGGTGACAGGATGGATCTTGGGCGCGGTTGTCGTAACTAGAACTAGACTTCAAGTTTAGATGTCATCCACTTTTGTTGGTTTGTAACCTAGGCGAAGGTTGTGTTTTAAAAACTTGAATAACCAATGTTTGAAATACTCAAATTTTATGAATGGATGAACATCGTTTTGATCATGTAGTTGTTTATTATGATTAAATGCAATGATATTAAACCAGTCACACATCATACGCTTCCGCAAAAGTCAGGGTGTGACAATTTGGTATCAGAGCTTCGATTGTAAGGAGCTAGGATTCCTTCTCGAGTCTAGACTACAATCACTAGAGTTCTCTCACAAAAACATTTTACAAAAAGGTTTTCATTGCATTCACGTAAGCGTCAAGATCCATGAGTCAAACATTTTTCAAAGAAGAGACAATGCAAGGGCATTAGTAGGGAATACCCTCAAGATAAGGTGCCAACTAAGGCATAGTCTACACGAGTTAGACTTGCCAAAGACAAAATGACCCCCCAAAGAATAAACGAGAGTTATACGTGATATAATGCATCGAATTGCCTGTTTATGCTAAGTAACATACTTGTTTATTGATATACATACATACAAATAAGTGTACGGAATGATTATTGACATGAATAAAGATACTTTCGACTCCGACTCCTATTATTATACTTATCCGCACGATGAAGCTATCGACCTCGCGTTCTTTGCAAAGCTCATGGCTAGAGTGATTACCAAACGAGATTCTGAGCTTGCTTCCGTAGGAAATGGCTGCTCTTCTCTCTTGATCGTGAAGGTGCCTGACTACGGTGGTGACGGCGAGGCAGAGGCGGCAACCTTGAACAACTTCTTAATCAGAGGGAAAAGATCCCTGCGACTTTTGTGAAGCGAGATTGACGACGTACTTGACCAGAAAAGGAAGATGAAGTATTCATCTTGAAGGTGCCCCTCCAACTACTAGGAATTCTCTTTATTCCTATTTCATTTAATCATCGTGCCTATTCGCGCATAACGATAACGAGTGTTAGCGCATGGACTACCACAATGGTCCTTTCTATAGCAGAGGTATAAGGACAGTAGTGTCCCCTCCTTGATTGATCATCTGCTCGGACGGGAGAAAATTAGGGTAACTGTGCAGGACAATTTATTATTACGGGGGCCCACGTAATAACGACTTGTAGTGCATGGAAATCCTGGTGGGCTCTGCGGGCCAAGCTAATGATCACTACACAAGAATAAACTCTAGGTGTTCACACCTTCATATGGTAGAACAATACATAGACCAGTGCTTTAGCACTTTAAAAAGTAGGAAACATGTCTTGCCTACTTCGTGCCTGACACTTCTTCTCGTGTACGAGACATTTGAGAACCGATATTTATACAAGTGAAGATGGATAACATTCGAAAAGATTCAGTGACGTTATACTCTCTATCACCCCTACATGAACAACCCCGTCTCTGGGAAAATATACACATCAGTAAAGCTAAAGACCTAAGAAAACCAATGTAGCAGGAAATAACTAAAACTTGAATGACCAAGGCGATAAAGCCTCGAGTTCATTTTTCCATTGCAAACAAAAGACCAAGTAGCCAAGTCTATGAAGGCTCAGTAATTGTTTCCTCGCTCATACATTGTTGATTATATATGCATGTGAAATTGGGTGATTACATGATGGCTTATGGTGTTATGTACCTCATAGACAATTACGGAATGTTGTCTAACCTACTTCATACCATTTTGACAGAAGAGAATGCCGCCCAGACGTGACACAAACACTAGTACGTTACCAAGGACAGAAGCAGAGCTTTAAGAACGAATCTCACAGGCAATTGCACGACATGAAGCCCTCCGCTCTGAGCACAACGGTGGCACTACCGGAAATAACCCTCCAACTGGCTGCACCTATAAACAATTCCTGGACTGAAAGCCATGGAATTTTGATGGCACAGGAGGTGCCGTTGCATTTGTTCGTTGGGCAGAAAAGACTGACTTTGTGCTAAGAATGAGTAATTGTTCACCCCAGCAAAGCGTTACCTTTATCTCAGGATTGTTTTTAGATGGCGCACTCTCCTGGTGGAACCTTCAGGTTCAGACCCTTGGTGCAGACGCTGCTTATGCACTGAGCTGGGACGAGCTCAAGGAAATGATGGAGAAGAAATACTGTTCTAGGGCTGAAATCCAGAAGCTGGAGGTGGAGTTCTGGAATTTGAAAATGGACGGGCCGAAGATCCCCGAATATGTCCAGCGTTTTCACGACTTGTCTAGCGTCGTCCCCTACTTAGTCAAGCCGGAATTCAAGAGGGTTGAGAGATTCATTTGGGGACTTGCACCTTAGATTAGGAGCATGGTTACTACCTCAAAGCCCTCAACCATTGCAGAGGCTATCGATTTGAGTGTCACTCTTACTGAAGAAGCTATACGCATGGGGAAAGTTTCGGAATCTGAGGATAACAAGAAAGAGACTCATGTGGGGTCATCAGGCAACAAGAAGAGGAAGTCTTCAAACCTAAAGATAAGCACCCAAGTCAGCTATGGAAGCTCTAAAGCAAACAAAAGAAAGAAAGTGAACCCGCCGCATGACAGGAAAGCTTCTGGATCCACTAATAAGGTTGGTGATAAGGTCTACTCGGGGACTAAGCCGAGGTGCTGGGAATGCAATTTTCACCATGAAGGTCGATGTCTGAGGCCTAAGTATGGAAAGTGTGGGAAAGAAGGACACAGCAAGGATGCATGTTGGGCGAAGGATCCAGACAAAAGAAATAATGGTAGAGTAACAGGTTGCTACAGATGTGGTGAAGCAGGGCACCTTAGGAAAGATTGTCCTAGGAAGAAACAAGCAAGGAAGGGTTTTCACGATCGAAGCTCGTGAAGCACGCCAGGATCCAGATGCGGTTACGGGTACGTTCCCTATTAACCAACCTTATGCATCTATTTTTTTATTAATATTGGCATCAACTTTAACCTTGCATGCTTAGAACTTAAGAAACTACTTGGCCTAAGTTTCAAGTAGACGTCCCTTATTCTTTAGAAATGGGCATATAGAAGGCAAGTTTAAGCAGACGAAACAATTAAGGATTGTATTTTGGGGACTCAAAAGGCCAGAACCTTCTGTTACCATTGACTTAGGAAGTCATGATTTGATAGTTAGCATAGATTGGAAACCCAAGTATAGAGCTGAAGTCATTCGATATAAGGAAAATCAGTCGCATCCCTCTTGCGAATGATGAAACATTTATAGTACACAACCTTCCTGCAATAGGAGCAAGGGTGCTAGACCCCACAAGGCAGCGGATCTACGACATCTCTCATTGTTCGAAGAGACACAAAAAATCCTCCAAGTAGACTGCGGAGCCTGAGAACATCCTTGTGACGGGAGAAGTTCCAGTAGCCTTTTCTAAAGACTTGCCAACTCCACAGCAACAAGAGGAGTTTAGGATGAACCTCGTGCCAGGAGCAGCACCAGGGCCGAATGACGCCTTACCGACTAGCTTCGTCCGCGAAGCGTGAGCCTCCGATATAACTGCAAGAGCTGCTAGACAGAGGAAATTAAGGACATGACACCCTTAGTTAAGGACACAAGGAGAAAGTTGACAGTTATAAATTCCAGAGAATTGAATATCAAGGATTGGTACCCTTTGCCAATGATTGATGACATGAACAGACCAATCGTCAGGTTATAGTTACCACTCAAAGATCAACTTGAGGACAGGATGTCCTCAACTGTGAATACAAGAAGGAAATATCCCAAAAATGACCTTTAGGACTCGCTTCAAGCATTACGAGTTCCTTGTCGTACCATTTGGCTTAACACATGCATCGACGATATTCATGGACCACATGAATCGAACGTGTAAGCCATACCTGGATAGATCATGATTATAGTTATTGACTACATTCTTATATGGCCAACGACCAAGGAAGGTCGTGAGCAACAGCTGCAATTTACCTTGCAACTCTTAGAGAAAGAACAGTTATGTGCTATGATGATGAAAAACGGATTTCGAATTCGCGAAGTGAGAACTTTAAGATACAAGGTGGATAAGAACGAGATTCATGCCAACCCTGCAATCAAGAGCTAAGAAGTTAGAGTTATAGTTATGTGACGCTTCTCGACAGAGTCTCAATTACGCGTCGATGCAACGAGACCACAACATTGCATACGCGTCACGTTGATTAAGGGATCATGAGAAGAAACCATGATCTAGATACAGTGATTGCGCACCGTAAATTTGACGTCATTAACTGTAAGAAAGCGTTGCATGACCTTTACTAATCACAAGGGTTGCAGCACACCGTTGATCATAAAAACTTGAATATTAACATAGATGGACTAAGCTACTGAACGATGCAGACTGTATGGACATGATACGTGCTTGTGTGATAAACTTTGATGAAAAGTTGGAACACTCACTTGCCCTTAGTGGAGTCTTCCTACAACAGTATTTATCACACCGCTGTTTAAACCGCTTCGTGTGAAGCTTTAGATGGAACATAATAAGTCGATCCCCGTCATGTTGAACGGAGACCGGAAATAAACAATCTACTGGCCTGAGTTGGTTCAGGAAAAACTAGAGGCAAGATCGTTCAGATATGTGATCATATCAAGTCAGCCCGCAGAATACAGAAAGATTGCGCCGATGAGCGGCGAAAATCATAGGAACTTGAAATAAGAAGTATGGCTTTATTGGGAGCCTCGCCTAGAGAAAGCGGGGTGTGATTTGGAAAACATAAAGGTTGGACCCCGGTGTAGGGATCAGAACCATTGCTCACAAGTTGAAACTTCCAGAAAAAGATCAATAGTGATCGTGACACATTCTACGTGTCTAGAGGAGTCTGACTCAAGGAACAGTAGTTGTTCCCACAAATAAGATTCACGTCAATGACAAACGACAAAATTACTAGAGAACCTGTTAAGGTTGCGGACCAAGAGTACACAAAACACAGAAAAGACATAATTGATTTACTTGAGTACGACAGAATTCATAACATGACCCAGAGTACATGGGAACATAAAGACAAATCTTGAACATAAGTGACCACATTTGATTCACAACTCCCCTGTGACCGATGGCATCGCTTAAATTTCGGGACGAAATTCTTTTAACGAGGGGAGACTGTGACAACCGTCACTTTTCCGTACATTTCGTACATTAATTGAACAGTAATCTGTGCTTTAATAACTGTGCATGATCTAGCTTACAAGACAAATGAATTTTTGATTTCTGTTATATACATACAATGGCATTTCAGGTTGCAAGACTTTTATCGTTGCTACATGCAACAGACAGTATTTGAGGCCCGGTATGAGCTAGAGAACAACATATTACACTAGTATAGTGTGTAGGAAAGTAAGGACCATAAAACTGCGTCACTAGGTGATAGTTTAAGTGCCGAAAAGTGCCTAAAACCCACTCAAAGTGCAGAATTCTGCATTAATCATCAAAATTCAGCATTTTAACATGCTAGTAATGTGCAAAAATATGGCAAAATGGTCCTGTACGCTTTCCTAAGTGTCGGGAATTAAAAGTGTCACAAAAAGTTACATAAAAGACACTATAGGGAATAACATAGCACTTTAACGAACCGGTGTCTAACCGAACAACCGGACATTACCCGGAACACTAAAATATTGCTAAACGCATTGTTTTTATTTTTCAGAGCTAGTTATGGTTCCCGAACACTTAAACTTTCTATACAAAGCATCCTACACCTAAAACACTAGACATAACATTTAACCTTCCACTAATTACCTATTTACCATCAATTTACACTTAACCCCCTTCCCCCTCTCCTAATTTACGGCCCATAAGGGGGCCCCACTCAAGATTTCTTCAATCTATCTAAATCCTTCCATAATCATTCCTTGGATATGATGAGATCTTGCTTGTACTCCTTAAGACACATTAACCTTTGGATAATAAGGGTTAGAGAGTTACAAGCAACCATCCACCATTCATCATCTTCATCACAATCACCACACCACACCACACTCACTCCCTTCCTTCCCCTTGTTCTCGGCCGAAGGTAGTCCCCCACACACCACCATTTTTCGATCAAGCTCCATCCAATCCAAGACCATTTTAAGGTGCACAAAAGTGATTTAGAAAGTGTGGAACTCTTGGATCTTGAAGGACCACCTTTGTTTGCTTTTATCCACTCAATCTTCATAATAGTTCTTCCCTAGCTTGAAGCTAGTAGTAAGATCCTTTTTCACTCTTGTTACTTCATATTTTTAGTGGATAAAAGATATATTATGTTGATTTATGCAAGAACACTAAAGAACATACACATGAGTCTTGAAAAATAAAGCTAACATAAGATGAAATATGTTGATATTTTGATAAAATGATGTTGTTTAGTGTATGGATGATGTTTGCTTGTTGGTTACTAGAGATATTGATGTTGATCATTACATGGAACTCGCTAGATTATGATTAAAAACATGATTTAGCAAGTTAGGAGATGATTATGTGTTTACATAAGATAGTCATCTTCTAGTAAAGACATGAACTTGAATATAAAACAATTTCTTGTAAAATGACAAACAAAGTGAACTAGTAAACTTGGGAATCTAAGACTTGTGAATGATTTTCCAAGAAAACCAAGTTTAAAAAGATGATTTTCGAAAGATCATGATTTTTTTATTAAACCTACACTATTTT
>JARYGA010059464.1:0-42335 GCA_030545235.1 Helianthus tuberosus | reverse complement strand
TTAGAAAATGATAATAAGCCGATAGGGCGTAAGATAAGAATTTCATTAATCCGGATGTGGGATTTTAAGTTCATATGATAAATTGTGAATTTACAAGTATGTGGGAAGAGACGGGAGGTTAAACGGGTATACGGGTTGAAAGTTATGCAAGTTTTAGCGCGTTCGGACGTTAAAACGGATCTGCAGGCAAGAATCCCACCTTAGGTTCCATTTAGGAACCTTAAAGCGGGATCCCATACCCCAGGCAAGAATCCCACCTTAGGTTCCATTTAGGAACCTTAAAGCGGGATCCCATACCCCAGGAAAGAATCCCACCTTAGGTTCCATTTAGGAACCTTAAAGCGGGATCCCATACCCCAGGCAAGAATCCCACCTTAGGTTCCATTTAGGAACCTTAAAGCGGGATCCCGTACCCCAGGTAAGAATTATTAATTTAATTCTCATTGGCAATCGCCCCTATGTGAATAAGTACGTGAGTGTATGTAGGTATGTGTATGGAGAATAGGCATGTACGAGTTTGGTATACTGCAATCAGGCAAGAATGTATGTATGTATGTGAATGTGTGATGTCATGACTGTACGTAACAAGGTAGGTATGTGTGTATGTAGATACTTATAGAAGGATTTAAGTGTATATATATGTAAGGATGCATGTAGGTTAGTACTTGTGTGTGTACGTATGTATGTCGGGAGATAATGTGTATGAAGTTTAAGTATGAACATAATTCTTTCGGTACGATTATGTGTTTATGTTGTTTAAGTCGTGTACATGGAGTTATAAGTGTGATGCAGGAATAGCAAAGGAGTCTCACCCAGAATTATATGACAGGATGGAAAAGCTGGATATGTATGTATGTATGTATGCATGCATGTATGTATGTATGCATGTATGTATGTATGTATGTATGTATGTATGTATGTATGTATGTATGTATGTATGTATGTATGTATGCGTGTAGGTATGCATGTAGGTATGTAAGTACAATGGTATAATTGTAGGGGTGTATGCAGGTTGTTAATATGATTGACTATTAATGTTATTAATGATGTACCTTGAGTATAAAATATAATGCAGGCATAGGTCGATATATCACCAGAAATTGATGGTCAGATGGAATGTTTGAAAGTATAGAGATAACGGAACGAAGAATGTATAAGGATAAATCTTGTCTTTATTTCTGATATGTACTAATGATACGACCATTTATGATGAGTGCAGGTTGTACAAGACATGGGGAATCATCGAAGAGCGGGGATCGAAGATCGAGTCACTTAACGGATTGTACGGAAGTTTATGAGGGTGTTGTTAATAAGTATAAATTATGTTTTCTTATTGAAGATGAGTGTAATAAACGTATTTAAATAAAAAGGTTTAACCTTAGAATTGATTTCAAGCGCGTCAAGGTGCTGTAATGCAAAGAAAATTTTATGGTACGAATTTCCGCTGCGACTTTAGTCATATTTGAATTAGGGTCTTACACTGTTGCGTCACAGGATCTCTGGATCTTACATACTTTTTTTGGTCTACCTGGTTCGCTTAATGACGTTAGCATCATATACCAGTCACAGATATTTGACGATGTAGTGGCGGGAACAGGTCCAGACACAAGTTTTACGGTTTCGGGGGTGGAATACAGGCGGGGTTAATACCTTGCAGATGGGATATACCCAACATTCTCGACAATCGTTAAAACTATTCCGCACCTAACAGACGATAAAAGAAAGAAATTTACGAAGTATCAAGAGGGTGCCAGTAAAGATATTGAACGATGTTTTGGGGTTCTACAAAAAAATGGCATATCATTGAACATCCAGCACGTTCTGCTACACCAAAGATGTTAAGACGTATTATGTACGCTTGTATGATCCTTCGTAACATGATCATTAAAGATTAAGGTAGAGCGATATGTGAGTACGCCGAAAACGCGTCTAACGGGAATTCTGTTCCAGTTAGTTTAGTTTGGAACAACAAGATTTAAACATGTTCTCTCTACGTAACGAGTACACACATCATAACCTACAAGCGGACTTCGTGGAGTACATTTGGAACAACACACAAAACGAACCTGACGACCACATGCCGGATGAAGACTAGTAGTTTTTTTAATATTTTTTAAGTTCTTAAGATTTTTTTTTTAAGTTTATGTAATGTTTTTTAATATTAATGAATTTATTTTTCTATCTTATTTGATAAATGTTAAAAAAATAGATGAATTAAAAAAAACAATAAACTTGTGAGTTAGGATCATCCTCGCATTTCCAGTGTTTTAGTGTGTTGGATCATCCTCAAAGGAACAATGACGTGACGCCTAGGTGGCGGGTCATCCTCCAAATAAGGATAGTCACCATACCGCATAGCCTAAGAGTAAAAGTATGATAACAATGTATTATTGGTGAAATGCAGGGTACTCTTATTCAGAGCTCATAGAATAAATTGATTATCTTTTCATAAAAAAAAAGTAACTACAACTGGAAATTTAATATAAAGTAGCGTTAATACATTTATTACACATTCATCAACATTAAATGATTTCTTTTGTAGGCTTATTTTGTTCATGTCTATAAATAGCATTGCAAAACTTGTTAGAGATACCATCTAGCAATCCTTGCAACAATCTTTCTCTCATAGTCTACTTTCATTCTCTTCTTTCGATAATAACGATGTCTTATGCTACTTGGATTCCGGTGATGATAGTTATGACAGTTCTTATGGTGCAAGTGAATGTAGGTATGGCACAAGGTTGCAACCCGTTACAGCTAGCGCCATGCCTTTCATTCATAATGAGAAACACAGCTCCAGCAGCCGATTCTCAATGTTGCAGTGTTCTTCATGACCAAACTAGTTGCCTTTGTAGCTATGTGAAGAATCCAGGGTACGGACCAATTCTCCATATGCCTGGTGCTACAACTGTTGCAAACGCTTGTAGTATAACCATCCCAGACCCGAGTACATGTACCTGATTGATGTAATCTTATTACTACAAATGTTTGAGAAATCCTATGTAGTTTATCATGAGTTTATGAATTAACAATGGTTATGATGTGTCTTTTTGTTTAAATATGCGTGAAACTTTTAACATATATGAACTCATACATGTTTTGTTTTTTGTTATTTCATAAGAAATTTCGGACAAAAGATCTTACGACATAAATAAGTTGTTTTAAAAAAGTAAAAAATATTTATCTATATTATATATTATAACTAGATTACAATCTGGTGTATTACACGAGTTGCTTAATGTAATGTTATATAATATAATAACTTTTTTTAATTATAAAAAATAAATACCTATAATTAAGAGGCTTGAGGGGTTGGTTCCGGTACAAACCATATTTATCCTATAAACCGTAAGAACAGATCCTAGCACTTAAAAAAAGTTAAATTAGCACATACTAAAACAATACATACATAAAACTAGCACTTTTGAATTATATTAGCACATGAAAATTAATCAAGATAATTGATTTTAGCACATATGTGAAATTATATCAGCACATTTTTTTATCAGCACATTGAAAACAAAAAGAAGATCCAAATAATAAATTAATTGCTTTTTAGCATAACTATAAGGGATTCAAGATAATTGATATTATTTAGGTTATCATTTTACTATTTCTCTATAAAATTGGTTGGATGCTACATGACATTTTTTAAATGGTTCTTACAGTTTATATACGAAATGTGGTTTGTATTTGATCCTACTCCTGAAAAGGAATTAATTGATTTTTAGCATAACTATAAGGGATTCAAGATAATTGATATTATTTAGGTTATCATTTTACTATTTCTCTATAATTGGTTAGATGTCACATGACACTTTTTAAATGGTTTTACAGTTTGTATACGAATGTGGTTTGTATTTGATCCTACTCCTGAAAAACAAAACGTAGATAACTCTAATGTAAGACACGTATCGCCCATTGTTTTCTTTTATTATATAAAAAAGTAGAGTAGATACATATACTTATATAGATTTTACGTAACATTTTGCTTGATTTTTATTTATTCCTATTTTTCTTCTCGCGTGTATGAAATTCTTTCCAAAACTTTAAAAACTAGGATTACGACCCGCCGCAATGCGGCGGGGATTCTTTAGTTATATACTAAGTCGGTCTAGGACCCGCACATTATGTTAACCCTGTCAAACGGGGAAAAATAGACGATGTAAAACGTTCTCCCACACACACATGTTGTTAAACGTGTCAAACGGGGAAAAATAGACGATGTAAAAACGTTCACCCACACACGCACGTTGCGTCGTGTTAACTCGCAAAATTTAGAACGAAACGTAAAAACGTTAAGCCAAAGACGCACGCTGTGATGTGTTATGTCACAAAATTTAGAACCAAGCACAAAGCGCAAAATTTGCGGAAAATGAAAACTATAAAGGAACAAAGTTGAAAGTAAAAAAAGTTATGAAGATAGATTGCAAAAGATAAAAAGTTTTGGGTTAAAAGTAATTTATGAAATACTTTTGGGTGAAAAGTAAAAAAAAATCATTTTTTTTGGAAAACCCCTAAAGCCAACGTTACGACAACCATATGCATAACCATTTTTTCTTTGAAAACCCCACAAAGCACACCCCGCGTTGCAGCGGGGCGTAAAACGGTGTCAAATAGTACTAATGTCACACAACCGTCATCGACCACCAACACTGACTTGACCTAGGATATGCGTGTTGCGATGAACCTGTCAAACATGGAAAAATAGAGGCAAAAACGTTGAACCACACATGCACGTTGCGTCGTATTAACTCGAAAAATTTAGAACTATACGTAAAACGGAAATTTGCGAAAGATGAAAAGTATAAGTGACAAAAGTTGTGAAGTTAAATTGCAAATAATGAAAAGTTTTGGGTTACAGTTAAAAAAATAAATTATGTAGGGTTAAAATTGTAAAAGATACAAACCTTTGGGTTAAAACTAAAAAGTCAAGTTTTTTTTTAATAATGTGCAAAGCATAATGTACAAGTCCTTATGCATAGAAAAGTTGCTAATTTATATAGGTTTTAATACAAACGTATGAATTCTTACCTTTGTAATCATTATATTTTTGTGAGTTGTTAGGTATTTTAAGAAAGTGTTAGGCCCTAAAGTGTGAGACTGACGCATCAAATTAATATAACGAGCTATGGTTATGAACTGGGCCTTACCGGGTTAGTTTATATTAGGTTGTGGACCTTTATAGGTCACTTGGGCCAAGCTTTAGGCCATGTGGGCCAAGCAGGCCCAAGGGGAGCCCATGTAGGGAATTGGGCTTGAGTTAGTATAAAAACAAGTTTCTAACTTGTTTTTAGGTTTGAACCTTTGGAACCTCATTGTTACAATTCTAGAGAGCTAGAGAGGAAGGCGATCGTTTGATTGTGGTGTACTCATACCAGACGTTTTTGCTTGTTAAAGTAATCGAAACGTGTGTGAGTTAAAAGTTATTTCGGTGTTCTTGTTTTTCATATTTTTCAGTTTATCTTGAATCATCTTGTGATTGGTTTCCGCACTCTTACAAGATTAGGTTTGATATCATTGAAAGATCCGGTTAATCGGGACTTACAAGTGGTATCAGAGCCTTTAGAACCTATTTCTAGGCTCGGTGTGATATCAAAGATTCAAGAATTTCGTTATTTTTGGTTTGGTGTTCTTCGTGTTCTTCGCGGTATTCAAAGTGTTCATCTGGTTTTGTTAGAAAATAATACATATTTTGGCTCTTTGATCTGTTTTTGAAAGTGTTATTGAAAAGTTAAAATTAAATCTTTTAAAATCTTAAAATTCTTGAAATATCTTTAAATTTTTAAAAGATTCAAAATTCCTATGTTTTTGGAAAGTTCACGTGAATTCAGTTGACATAGTTGACATAACTTTATTCTCCACACGTGAATTCCGAGTCGCAACAAGTTCACGGTCTCGAGTCCCATCTTCTTCACAGGTCTCGAGTCATCCTCATCACGAGCAGTCTCGAGTCGCAACCTCGGTTCGACTCGCAACCGCATCCACCGTTCCGACTCGCAACCGTCTCACAGTTCATCATCATCATCTTTATCTTCGAGTCCACTGTAAACCGATCACGACACCACTGCACATCATCTTCATCTTTGATCGACATCAGAACCTTCGACAACCTCTATCACCCTCCGTTGTTCACCGCACACTCCGGCGACCACCACCGTCTTCATAATCTCCGGCTACCGGTTCTTCTCCGACCACCGTTTATCATCACTGTTGGTTTGCAAGTTTATCGATAACAACATCACAGTCATCATCACTCCGGTTCACCACTACAACTTCGATTATCATTCATCGAGAACCATCATCGTCACAGATTTCATTGAACACCCACACTACGACTCTGAAGTTCCATCATCATCTCCACGGTTTTGATCCAACAGATCTCGTATCGTTGACAAGGCTCCGAGTCGCAATCATCTCCGAAGTTACATCATCATCACCGGTCTCGAGTCGCAACCATCATCAGTTTCGGCTCATCCTGTTTGGTTTCGACTCGCAACCATCATCAGTTTCGGCTCATCCTGCTTTGGTTTCGACTCGCAACCATCCACGGTTCCGAGTCGCAACCGAGATCTCGAGTCATCTCGTTTTGTTTTCGAGTCGCAATCATCAAAGGTCTCGAGTCATTAATCATCTGAGTCACAACAATCTTTCACGGAACCTGCAACTCTGTCTCCGGTCATCGTTCTCCTCCGACAACCTGCAACTCCGGTCGTCTTCCATCTACGGCCATCATCACCATCTCTGAACAACCATCGTATCTCCGATCATCGCCGGTTATAATCCTCGTCATTATCACATTGGCGGCTGAAGTTTGAAATTAGGGTTTTGGATATTTGGGTTAACGAAGAAGAAGATCTGCAGTTCTGTTTTGGTTTTATTATAATATAATAATAATTATAATAAGTAATCTTTTAGTAATCATTGTTTTATATATAATAATTAATAATAATAATAATAATCAATCATTAGTCAATCATTTTTTTTTATTATAATATTCATAATAGTAAGTATATTTTTATAAAAAAAAATATATAAAAAAAAAGAAAGGTTTGTTTTGGTTTGTGATAACGGTTTTGACAGGTTTTGAGGTGCAGTTCAGAAAGCGGGTTCATTCGATTGCAAAGGATTTGAGTTAGCGAGTACACGGGTTCTCGTTTGATTTGTGTTTTGAGGAGAAGAACAAAAGTATTAACCACCCGCTGAAATTATGGCATTTGTGTTTCACAAACCCGCGGCTCAAGAAATTACCAGAGAAGAGATACTTTCTGTTTTCTGTACTCCTGAGTGTAGGGAAAGGGTTGAAGCTTACAGAATACATAATGCTGAGCTAATTCAGGATTATCAAGATATAAAAAATAAAAACTTCACATTATCTAAAAATGAAAAACTTTATAAAGAAAAAATTGAAGCTCAGCGAAAAGACATCATCAAACTCAAAGATGATGTAAGTGTAAAAACAGCCCATTTTCTTGAAGCTCAGGAGAAAGTATGTATTTTGACGAAAGAACTGGAAGATATCAGAGATAGATATCATATAAATGAGCTAAACATTAAAAAATTTGATTCTTCCAGCAAATTAGTCAAAAACTTGTGTGATCAACAGCTCGCATACAAGGAAAATAAAGGGCGTGGTTTGGGTTTTAATCAGGCTCCTCCTCCTTATAATGAAAATTATACTTATCTACCTATGACTGAGGAGGAGATGATGAATGAAAGTAAATTGACTTATGGTCCCAAAAACAATAAGTCATCATTTAATGACAGATCAATTGAGAAACAGAAGTCTGCTCAAATAAATTTTGTTTCTAAAGGCTCAATTGATCCTAACACTTCGTCTTCATGTGCAGATAAAGTATCTGAAGTAAAGTGTGGAGATGTTCTTGGGAGTGATCCAGTTGTTCATTCTAATATTTCTGAAAATTATTTTGAACAAACTGAATCTGATATTGCCTTTAGTAGGTCTTTGTTTGCGTCGTTTTGTGCTTATGTTTCGTCAAGTGAGCCTGATGTTTTGGGCAAAACTGATGATGTTTGTGTTGAAACTTTGAACCATAAGTCTGGTGATGAATTTTCTTCAGTTAATGATTGTGAATGTGATGTTTCTAACACCTTGGTTTATGACAGTGTTACAGGTGAGGTTCCTCAGGACACATTCAGTGATACCACTGAAACTCTTTCTCAAGAAAATCAAGAATGTCCTGATTCTTCTTCTGATTCGGTCTCAGTGGACGTCCCTAACGTTGAATCTAGTGGGACCCCATTGGAAACCGTAAATGAAAGCAGACCTCAAGTAGATTCACATGATACATGTGTTGATGAAATTTCAACTTGTTCCAAAATTGAAACTGAATCTGAACCAGATTTGGAAAAAGAAGATGTGGTCACTATAAATGAACAGTCACTAGAAAATGTTTCTGAAAAAGAAGTTAAAACAGAAACTGAATCATCTTCTAAAGGTCAAATGGTCCGTGATCTACCAATCAAAGACTTCATGCTGGTAGAAAAGTGTGTTGCTTGCACAAAAGGAAAGGCTCATCGAAAGCCTCAAAAGTCCAAGCCTACACCTTCGACAAAAGTCGTGCTTGAATTACTACACATGGATCTTTTTGGTCCTGTAAATGTGGTGAGCATTGACAAGAATGCGTATTATCTTGTGATCGTAGATGACTACTCTCGTTACACATGGGTATACTTTCTTAGTCACAAGAACGAGGCTGCGAGTTTGATCAAAAAATTTGTCACTCTAATTGAAAATCAAGCTACTACAAGGGTGAAAGCAATTCGATCAGACAATGGGACAGAATTCAAGAATATCACCTTAGATACATTCTGTGCAGAAAAGGGAATCGAACGACAGTTCAGTGCACCACGAACTCCACAACAAAATGGAGTGGCTGAGAGACGAAATCGTACTCTTATAGAGGCGGCACGAACCATGCTGGCCGACTCAAAGCTTCCTAGTTTCTTCTGGGCCGAAGCAGTTAGCACGACTTGTTACATCCAGAATCATGCTTTAGTAAACAAACATCATATGAAAACTCCTTATGAGATTCTGGAAGGACGTAAACCCTCGGTCTCACACTTCCGTAACTTTGGTTGTCCGTGTGTCTTGTTGCTCATGGACACTAATGGGAAGTTTGAGGTCAAAGGGGATGAATGTTTCTTTATTGGATACGCTAAAGGATCCTCCTATAGAGTGTACAATAAAGTAACCAAGAAAGTCGTTGAGTCGTGCAACATTGAATGGCTCGAAGAAAATACTACGGACGCTAGAGTTGGTCCAGATTGGCTATATGATTATGCTGATTTGTTCAAATCCTTTAACATTTTGTCTAGTGTTTCCCCTGATGCAGGTGTGTCGACTCCGAAACAACCAGTTTCGTCTGGTGATACAGAAGAAGAGAAACATGATGAAGGGAGCTCGCGAAATCATACACCGTTGGTACAGAAGAACTCAGAAAAGGCACATGGAACACAAGCAAAGCAATCAAAGCAATCTAAACCCATCAGATTAGCTACTGTTGCTGGATCTCAGAATCTCCATACATTGAAGCGACAGACATGTTTCAACTGTGGAATTCCTGGACACATTGCTAGAAATTGTGTTCATCGTCCAAACGTGCAACAAAATGCCAATACTCACTCTTGTGCTGATGTTTGTGAGCCGGTTCACAACACACAAAAGGAGCCAAAACGAGCAGATCAAAGTAGAGAGTATAAGAAGTCTGCTCACCAAGGACAATCACGATCTCATAAGGCTCCTGACAAGGTGATTGAAAGCTCCAATCAGGGAGAAAAGACGAAGAATGGTGCTCAGAGTAACAAGACTTCTGCAAATAGCAAATACAAGCACCCAAATTCGTCTTCGTCTGAAATTAATGTGCAGGCACATCCAACACAAAAAGGACCGGTTTGTCCTTCAGGACCTGCTAGAGCAAATCAAGCTGCTAAAAATGTCTTTCCGATGAAAAGACAAACTTGCTACAACTGTGGCATTGCGGGTCATATTGCTAGAAACTGCACACGGCGTCCCTATGTACCCTACTATATGCAAGATCAGAGGGTTACACCTAAGGAAAACTACCATTCTAAGCCAATGAAGGTATCTTCACCTAAGGCAATGAAGAATGTGAATCCCAAGGTTAAACCTTCTGATGGGGATTGGAACGCTGCTAAAAACAAACGCAAGGCTGTTCAGGAACAAAAATGTGTTTCTAAAACTAATAAACCTGAAGCAGCTAAAGTTGCTCAACCGAAGGCAACAAACGCGTTTGCTAGACCAAAACAGATTTGGAAACCCAAATCCAAAGCAGCAATATCTCCAATCCTTGAAACTAAAGGGGACTTATGTTTAAAGGAAGTGTCTTATTTTGATGCTTCAGGAAATCCCAGGACCACGATGGCCTGGGTACCAATGTCTTACTAATCTCCTTATTTTTCAGGAACAACCAAGGAGGAGCTGTTGACAATCTCTGGAATGTTGATAGCGGTTGTTCCAGAGATAAAAACGGGTAACATCTCACTGTTGTAAAAAGTTCAAATTTTTTTTACAGATGATATGTTTCCTTTGGAGGAGATTAGAGAAGTAAGAAATGATCAGCAAAAGGTACCGTTTAAATTCAGTACTTTGATTTGAATTTGATAAGTCTTCAATCTGATGACAGAACGGTTAAGCAAAAATATTTATTTTCTTTCTTAGTTCATTATTTTGTATAAATTGTCCTTTCTCTAGTAAATGGTAAATTTGCGCAAAAATACAAGATTTATGCCCAAATTTAGGGGGGGAGAGGAACATATAGATAGATATAGAGTTTAGGAGGAGAAAACTCAGAAAATACAAAAAGAGTTTGCTGTAAATATGTATTGTTTTAGGGGGAGAAAATGAGAAAAATACAAAAACATTAGAAAATAAAAAATCCAAAAAGAAAGATTGCAAGATATGGGAAGTGAAATAAATGTTCGTGTTAAAGGGTTTGACTAACACATGTAAGGTGCCATAGCTGAAAAGACTAGGATCTACTGTGATATGTCGATAGGCTTGACGCTCAACATGATAAAAGATACTAAGTGATATAAACATAACGAACTATGTACCATGTGGGTAATATACCAACGGCGTATGATTTTATGGTCTTAAATCTTGCGTTGATAGATAGCCAACATCTGAGGTTTCGGGTCTTTATATTGTTGAATCATCCGGGGATATCTTGGCTGTCCTTCTGTTCAGAATTAAAATTGTACATGAACCAAGGAAAGAAAGTCACTTGGAATTAGCTCGTTTCTATTTGAATGTCTGTATGTTGTCCCGATACACACAATTTTGATCTGATTCTGAAATCTTCTCTGAAAAACTCGTGTACCTCCTCTGCTGCATCGAGATATATGCTGACCTGGAGGTGCTAGGCAACGACAGCTTCTGCTGCATCCAGATACATGCTGACCTAGCTGTACGTTGTCGCGCTATAGATCTAATACACCCGAAAGAGGCCCTCAAGTGCCCAAAAGAAACCCAAGAAACCTATATCAAACTGAGAAAAACTCATTTGATTTGTATATTATACCATCTCTGCAAAAGATCTATTCTGTTCTCTTCTCAACCTATTCCCAGTTAAGATTTCAGAAATCTGGATTGGACTTGTGAAATATGTGGTAGGGAAGATACTTGCATGATAGAGTGTGCTGTTTATATTTCCAGGATTTGATTAGTATTTATTTGGGTGTTCATTGTTAAGAAATCAAAACATGATAAAACAGATTATATGCAGACCTAGACACAGTCAGGATATCTTAAAGGATGACATCAGTATACTCACCTGCTACGATGAATCGTTGTGCTTACCTTGATCGCGGGGGTATGCCTTGGAATGGGACACACGGGTATAATAGTATAATATTACCTAAAGCATATCACGAAGTTGAAAAATTGAAAGTTGAGCGTTAAAGTTTAAGTGGACAAACATATTGGCAATCGCATAGACCAGTTTGATTAGGCTCGTACTGAAAAGTGTTCCTTAGTCTGCCTGAGAACGAATTTTGATCCCATTGCAATTGTAATTGTATATTATGGTAGTTGTTTATATTTTGAGTTTTTATTTGTTTTTTAGTTCTCAAAATTAAAAAAAAAATTAAAAAATTGGAAAAATTCAAAAATACAAAAATAGTGTCTTGCTTTTCTATAAAAAATCCAAAAATAGAGTGCTTATTTGTTTTTCTTAAAATTAAAAAAATGTAACCGTTCTTGAAGATTTGACTGATCATCAAAAGTTGAAAGAATTTAAATTGTGAAATCTGAGTACAAATACTTGGATGTACCTAGTGTTCATGTGGTACGTTCCTCTGTTGCATAAGAAATGTTTGCTTATGAGTTTGTGAGCATGTGCAGAACTTGATTTCATTCAAGAACAGGGGTTGATGAAGATTGAGATGCTGTTAGTTGCTGAAGAAGTCTGAAGCAGCACAACAACAAGATGTACCTGAGTCAGAAGAACCGGATACGAAACGCCGTCTGACAATGAAAGTACATTTGAAGAAGTACCTGTGAACCTGCTTGAAAGAAAAAAGATTGAAGAAGAAAAGAGTTGTTGAGAATCCTCCTCTCACATTCTTTTTAACAAGATTTTCAAGCAAAGCTGATCAAGATCCTGATATGAAGCTAACCACAAAAGCTGAAGAAAGAGACCCAGTGCTGAGAGTTCAGAAGTCAAGAACTTCCACAACATCTACAGCATAGTGATGACCATAGACTTCGTTGAAGACGTTGCTAAATTCATGCTATGAAGACAATTTGATGGCATCAGTCTAGGGGGAGATTGTTAGGCCCTAAAGTGTGAGACTGACGCATCAAATTAATATAACGAGCTATGGTTATGAACTGGGCCTTACCGGGTTAGTTTATATTAGGTTGTGGACCTTTATAGGTCACTTGGGCCAAGCTTTAGGCCATGTGGGCCAAGCAGGCCCAAGGGGAGCCCATGTAGGGAATTGGGCTTGAGTTAGTATAAAAACAAGTTTCTAACTTGTTTTTAGGTTTGAACCTTTGGAACCTCATTGTTACAATTCTAGAGAGCTAGAGAGGAAGGCGATCGTTTGATTGTGGTGTACTCATACCAGACGTTTTTGCTTGTTAAAGTAATCGAAACGTGTGTGAGTTAAAAGTTATTTCGGTGTTCTTGTTTTTCATATTTTTCAGTTTATCTTGAATCATCTTGTGATTGGTTTCCGCACTCTTACAAGATTAGGTTTGATATCATTGAAAGATCCGGTTAATCGGGACTTACAGAAAGTGCAAAATTGACTAATTATTTATTTATTTTTTATTTTTCTTTTCCAGGGCATGATCTTTTTAAATCATAAAGTATGTTCAAATTTGTAATCAAACTAGTATTTAGACCCGTGCGCGTTGCGCCGCGGGTACTGTAAACATTGTATGGATTAGTCCAAACGTTATGTGATGCATTAACCATATGAAAACACACGTTTCGACGTATCCAATTGAATTGAATGTAACATGTATAAGCATTGTGATTGGATCAAAACGTAAAGAAAATCAAATTCATAACGTATTATATGTGACCTAAATCATACATAGAAAACGTAACGGGTATGAAGGAAAAACTGACATGTGTAATCAAAAGGGATCAATTAGAGCTTTCGAAAAAATGAAAAAAAACATAATTTGACTCCATTCGGTTCGAAAGTTTTTTTACGAAACATAAATAAAATAAGCACGCAAAAATATTATATTTGACCTGAATCAACATGCTTCAAATTGATAGTTTTGAAGCCAAACAAAACAAAAGCCAAAGTTAATACCTAAAAAAATACTACAAATTAAGCACATCATACAACTCAATACAACATAAGCAAACTAATAAACATGTGGTACAAACCACATATGCACTAACATGTTTCAAATTGATAGTATATAATTTATTTTACAAATTTATACACACTAAGCATCATGTACAACATAACTATTGTCACAACCCCCGTTTCCTAACAAACCAGGAACGGGCTGCCGTGAGCCAGTTTCAGTGATATCGGTGTTTATCAATTTGGCAGCGGAAAATTTCATCAGGACCGTAGTTAGGAAATATTTTATCAGAGTTAAACACCAAAAATATTTAAATTAATGAAATGGGATAAAACCCGAGTTTCTCTGATAACACATTTATAAGTGGGACAAAACCCGATTTTCATTTTGATATATTTATAGGGAATAACCCCAATTATTGAAAACAATTCTCCTTTTTAATTATGTAACTTTTATTGCCACTTTTCTAAGCCTTCAGTGCTCTACAGCTGGTTTTTATTGGCTTCACACTAAGTTACCTGAAACACGTGTTTAAAAACATTTTATCAGCAGGAAATACTGGTGAGTGAATCCCAGTTTAATCAAGTTTAATAAAAACCATTGTACAATATTGAGGGCGGTCTCGCAATTACATTTGTTTCCAAGTTATAACAATTAACATCCATGGTACTGTCATACTCAACTTGTGGAAATGTTACTCCTTGACCAGGTGGTAACAAATTTTGTATACAAAACCCCAACATACTCATGATAATTGTATTCTTACAAATACTCAATAACTGTTTAGTATATAATTAATCGTGTGAGGTTTTGTAAAAACAGTTAACAAAAAGAGGATTACTCACATTGCTATTATAGGGCTTTCCTTTGTGACTTCCTGGTTATAATCTAATTAAATAAACAATGCACACGTGTTAGTATAATAACCCATTTTAACATTAGTAATACCCTCCCCGAGATGGTATTCCAACGACTACGTCGGGCAGAACCACGACAGCCGTTACGGAACCCTAGATCAATCGGGCAGCGTATCTAATACGTTTCCAGGGGTTATAATACTTACAACGAGGCAGAGCTTCGCTAATTAAGGGGTATAATGCCCGGGTATAGGGCCAACACTATAGAAATTGAGAGAGAAAATTGAATTCTGAACGAATTGAAATGGACAGCCGATGCCTCCCATTTATAGGGGCTGATTTCGAGTTTTATTCGGCCCGTGTAAGACGTAGCTAAGGGCTATGCGGCCCGCGAGGTCCAGAAAGGCGGCTTGGGTTTGCTGAGTCATCGACACGTGGCGGCTTGTGGTGTCTTTCGGATATTGAGCTGTTGCGGCCCGCGTAAGTCGAAGACATAGTCTTCGCGGCCCGCGAGCGATGCTAGAATATTGTTTTTATTTAGTTTTTGTAATAATAAAGGTATTCGGGATAGGTTTTCGTATACGGGATGTATTTTAGGACATATAGGGGTATTCTAAATATATTAGGGGTGTCAGAAATATTTTTGGAGGGTTGATATATCTTGGTACCACTCCTGGTTTATTTAATAAAATATATAGTGCACTCACTTTAAGTATAGTAACCTAATTTAACTTTATCCCTACATCACGAGACAGGACCCCAACGAATTTAGGCAGAGCCTTGACATATGTTACGGGGCCCTACATCAGTCGGACAGAGCATCAGTAATCAGGGGTTAAAACACTTAAAATGGGGCAGGGTCTTATTATTATTATAAGTGAAATAAAAAAAATAAAAATAGAATTTTGAGATAGTAAAGTCGAGAGATAGAAGTTTGAACAAAGAAGAAGTGAACTGATTTGTTCATATATTGGAAGCTAAGTTTCACAAATTCCTTCCCTGCCATACATGTACACACATTGAATGATGATTTAGTTTGATTATTTATTATTTTATTTTTCAAAAGTGTATACGTACACTTTATTCATATGTAACTTATTTTAATTATTAATTTATTATATATATATATATATATATATATATATATATTATAATTAATTTAACTGCTTTACTTATTTGGTGCTTATAACTTTTAAAATATAACGTTTTACAAAACAATGAATATGTCATTAGAACGAGAATAATTTTATCTACATTTTGAACCAAGTTTCATTAAAAACGGAGTAGGTTCAAATATAATGTATTTCTATAATTAATTTATTAAATGGTTCCCATGTTTGCCAAATTACCTCATATTTCTATTGGTCAACTTACCCATGACCTACTAGTATAATACTTTATTTTAAATTTAGAAATTTTTGGAAATGTTACAACTATGCACAAAAAACTCACAAAGCATCATGTACAAACCCATTTGCACTATATTGTTTCAAATTGATAGTATATAATGTAACTCATGATTTACGAATATATATAAAGTTAATGTAGTAATTATTTTTCTCATATTTAATTACTATAATAAATATTAAAGATGATCATCACGACACATAGGACTAAAAATTAATATATTGTATTAAAATTGGAATTTCTTTTATTATAAGACCATGCGTAGTGGTAAGGGTGAATAATGTCCTCACTCTTGGGCGTTTTCCGCCATGCGGCAGTACAATCAGCAAGGGACATTATTGAGCGTTTTTTTCTAAAATAAGTGTAGTAGGGATGTGGGCATTATGTTAAAAGGGTGTAGAGAATTAAATAAAAATAAAAAACCCAACAAAAAAAGCTATTGGCCACAGTGGCAGACCTAGAATTGTTTTTCATGGGGTGCGGAAATTTTCTAAAGGTCTCTTGTATATAATACTTTTTCTGTTCGGGTCGGATCGGAAACATAAATTTTTACCATGATTCTCATTCAAGTCAATAGCATATCTCAATGTCACATATTCACTTTAAATTTAAGTATTTAATATGGATTTCACGTAATCATCGGTGATTGGACTCAATTATAACTTATAACTCATAACTCATAAGTCTTCAAATATACAATGTTTCTAATCCATGTTAACAACTCAATAGTAAAAAAAACTATACAATACAATTCAATATCTTAGTTGGTAATTAAAATTAAAACTAATAAGGTAACATATCTTCAATTTTTTGTAAAACATCATTTTAGAACTTGTAAAAATGTTCCTTTATGTATTTTCACTTTACTTTCAATCATCTCAAATGCTAAACAAATAATAATTTATTGGTTTAATTATGAGAAACAAGAATCTCATTTGTATATTAAACTTTCTTGTATGAACACCAATGTTTGGTTATAACTTTTAAAACATGTTTATTATGATAATGACAGCAAAAGTTATAACAAATAATTATATAAATAATTAAACTTAATCAAATAAACTATAAACAAATAAACTAAGCCAAATATAAAATAATTTAACAAAATAAAAATAAAAGCAAACCTCATACACAATTATTAAGTTAAATTAAATTTAAAATTGTAAACAAAATATAGATACTTGAAAAAGTTTAAAATACAAGTGTGAATGAATAATTCTATTAATTTTGGTGTAAGATACTTTTTACTGACGCAAAGAGTGGGTCCATGTGAAAAATCACAATAATACAAAACCATCAACTTCTTGACTTTTTCCTTTCTTCTCCATTTGCACAAACAGAGTACCCACCTCTGCAAATTACTTTTTTCCGGCCAACACTTTTTCTCCTTTTTTTTCAAATCTTTAGGTCCAAGCTTAAGGGGTGCGATTACAAATTTTTAAGGGGGACGATCAAGATTTTTGCTTAAAAATTACACATAAAATATTTTTTTCAAGGGGTGCGGCCGCCCACCATACTCATAACCTAGGTCTGCCCCTGATTGGCCAAGAAAAAGGAAGATTAAATGTGATTGGCCCTTCACTTTTGCACAAAGCGTGATTTAAAAAACACCTGGGGGGCTTTTTTGAACAATAACGCCCAATAATGCCTAGGGGTGGGGAGGGGGCGTGTTTGGTGGCAAATTTTGAAAAAATATCGCCCACTAGGCATGGTCTAAGTTAGTAGAATAAGGATAATAAATAATTATTGTAAATAAAATATAAGTAAAATAGTTAGGTTACGGAGAGAATGTCATGTGGCATTTATCGTAGTCTTTTATTATAAGTTAGATACATGTAAGATGAACAAAAGGATAATTTTACATAATTTAAAACTTTGAATCAGGCCCGGCTTTGTGGGCTGGGCAGCCCGGGCAGACGCCAAGGCCCAAAAGGTTTATAGGGCCCAACAAAAATTTAGGGCCAAGATTTTTAAATGAGCACTGTTATTTTAAATGTTTAATAAATGACTTTAGTAACAAAAATGAAGCTAGTTTAATGGTTGAGATACTCAAATTTGAAAACCAAGGTCATGAGTTCTAAACCCTTCTTTTACATTTTTATTTCCTAAACAATTTTCAGTTAATCCCATGCATTTTTTATTTCCTAAACTGTTTTGAACTATCAATTCACTTAATTAATTGACTCTTTGATCTTGTTAACAAGATGATTATATGATTAATTAGTTAATGTTTTGGGTTATAATCTTGAGGTCATGAGTTTAAACCCCATGATTAGCATGTCGTATTGTGGTTTCTTGATATATATTTGATGAGTTTATATTATACCAGTTTTTTTTTGTTTCTCCCAGGGCCCAAATTTTTTTTATCATTCTCGAAGACGGCCCTGCTTTGAATAGTTATAAATTTTAAAACACATAGTATAATCCTTTAAAAATATATTGTGGACTTTTTAAGCGAAATCTTCTCACGATTTTCAAACAACCATAACTTTTGAGTACCTTGTTAATTATAAAAAGAAATGACACCATGTAAACGAACATTATATTTTCTTTAATTTGAGTATGACATTACTACCAATGTCTCTTTAATTTAAGTATGAGATCGCGCAAGTCTAGCGTTTATAATGCATATATACAAGATTTACGCCCGGTTATATGTCAAATCCTGAGCGCCTTTATCTTAATCAAGCACAGCGCAAGTTATGATCAGATTCGCATTTTCATTTCAGATTTGTTAATTTTTTGGTATTGAAACATGAAAAAATTTCAGATTCATGTGGTTTCTCACTTTCTCCTCAAATTTCTTGTTTACTGCTTTTTCGATCGAGTTGTTCTTTGTAAGTTGGTCTTTGTTAGTGTGATTCATGTGTGAACACAGTCAAATATAGTTTTATTAAATAAATTGTTAATCAAAAGGTTAGCGTCTAACAATAGTAATTGATTTTTTCAGCTAATATGGTATTCCACTAAGGAAGTTTCAGTTTCGATTCTACTGAATGCAAATTATGTAAATATGGGTGACACTACTACGAGGGATTCGTATTTGAGGTGAGGGCTTGAACAACATATGCTGGCCCTTTGGAGTAAGCTGGAAATCCATCTGATCTGTCGTTAAAAAAATGATTTTTTCACGTGTCTCGTTGTAACTCAAGTTTTATTTTGTCTTTACCTAAACAATTATAAACAGGGGCATGATTTTCTACAAGGAGACAAAACTTTACAAAATGTAAGAAAGAATCTCGTGTTGACATATGGCATTGGCACTAACTCACACCAATTAGCAATATCGTTAAAATGTCATGCATATGCTACTCACATGCCAAAGAATATACACATGCAAGTTACAGTCACATGTCATTTGCCCCATCTTTTTTAAACACACCGAGTATAATATTGCTTTACATATATAAAAAAATTACGTGTTAATTGAGTTTTTTTTTAATTCATGATCTTTAAGTCAGTTGTATCGTGTTTTTAAGAAGGTAAAAACACCATAAAAACAACAGAGATTACGATCAAAAAAATATTTAACGAAGACGTCATGTACGAACAAAAACATCTCAAAATTCCCCATTTCTTATAAAACGCCATAAACCTACAGTTCTAAAACGCCATAAACATGTAGCTCTAAAACACCAAAATAGCACAGTTCTAAAAAACACCATAAACTTGTAGTTCTAAAACAACGTAAACCTGTAGCTCTAAAACACCATAAACCTGCAGTTCTAAAACACAATAAACCTACATTTCGAAAAACACCGTAAACTTCTAGTTCTAAAAACACCATAAACCTCTAGTTCTAGAACACTTAAACCCGCAGTTCTAAAAAACACCGTAAACCTGCAGTTTCTAAAACACCATAAACCTGTTGTCAAGTTTAATAAATGCTATGAAAAATGTATTTTAAAAACGGCATGAAAATTGCATTTTAAAAACACCATGAAGGTACCTAGTTCTAAAACACCACAAACCTATCCTTACTAAAACCATCATACAACACCCGATTCATAATCTTCTTTTATTTTTCTAAAATATATCAATATTATACTCGTTTGAAAGACAACAAAACTCTCGATTTTATGTTGATTTTTTAATTACGTGTAAAAAAGTTACGGATGTTTAAAAGTGATGGTGGAAATACCATGTAATTAGAATGTGCACAATTTTTTGTTTGGATCTTTCCATTCTACCCCTGCTAATAGTTTTAAAGTTATGAGTATTTACAAACTTGCAACCGCTTCAATCTCAACCATAAATCACAAAGATGTTGTAGCTCCGATTTAATTTTACACTTTGTAAGGTTTCAAGTATTTGTAGAACTAGATTAGAACCCCGTGTATTACACGGGTTGATTAAATATATTTTTACATAATAAAAAAGTTACATCTTTAATTACTCGTGTATAACATGAGTTGAATAGGCACGTGTACTACACGACTTCAATAAATATAATGTAATCAGTTAACACACACAGTCGTCAAAATACGTTTTTGGTAAAAAGAACTTTGATTTACTATTTACATTTTTTTTAGTTAAATTTTTGTTTTTTTTTTTTCGTTTATATATAAGGTCAAACAAATTACACCAAGATAGCCGGTAAGCGGGCAACAAGCTGCGCCGCTACCCCCTTTTGAATAGCGAAACCTAACCTAGTAAAAACGAAACCCCGATCTCTAGGAGACGAAATGTTGCTTTGAACAACCCGTTGGACCCGTTCAAGAAATCTGATGGCTTCTGGGGCTAGCGAGCCAAATGTATCAAAGGCAAAAGGGATAAAGGAATGTTGATTATCCTCGCAGGCTTTAGCATGTTTGTCCATTTTCTTTGCTGCCGCCCTTGCAATCGCCTGACCAGGGACAAAACCTGTATCCCGAAAGCCTACAAGGGGGGAAACCCCGGTAAGATTAACACAAGCATGTTTACCTGCATCCCACCCGAAAACTAAAACGTCCGCGGGGCACAATGTGGATCTCCCTTCCCTCGGATCTGTCAAAAAGTTTACGGGGGCTTCTTTCTTCACCGAGATCCCCGCCCGTTTGAGGATGTCCCCCAAGACATCCCGCACCCAGTCGTGCCTATACTTAAAACCCGGCAGTTCTTTACAGTGCAGAGCATGCTCCCCAAATTGGTCTAAGCAAGCTTTCCGGCAAATCGGGCATTGCTCATCATCAGGGAACATAGGAATCATGAGCCGATATTTTAAAATAGCACGATATTCAACGGCTGACATCTTTTGGCCTAAGCCCTCGATGGGGATGACCGATAGAAAATCTTGGGCGTGGGGGCCCCGCAAGCATTCTAGGACGGCGTTCTGACGGGGGGTCGTACAGAAATCAGATCCAATATTCTGAGCGATACGACAAAACAGAGCACTCGCCAAAGTCTTCTGGGTCTTCGGTGGGGCGGTGTCCCTGTTAGCGAAACCGCCAATATCCAAATCCGGGAGGTGTCTATGCAACTCCCCCAGAGCCATGTCATAATCCTCATCCATTCCAACAACCCCACTCTCGCGCAAGATGTGATCTTGCAGCCCCCACGATTGAGCTCGCGAGGCAACAAAACCGTAAATGGAGACATCCATGGCCGATAGAAGCCCCAGCCCCCCATCTTACAGGGCAGAGAAGCAACCCGCCACTGAAAATCCCCAAAAAACGGACCCCCACACACCACAATGTCCTCTATAGCCCCCCGTAGCCCTTTATCGAATAAGGATACCGCCTCCTTTACAAACACAGGTTGACAAGTTCGCAGACCAAAAAGGAGCTTGGCGACACCCATGCAAGAGCGCAGCAGGAGAAGCTCACTTTGCGGGTCTAGGAGTTGCGAAAGGCTACTCATAAGGTCCACTGCCCGGGAAGCTCGCTGCGCAGCCAAAGCACTAATGAAACTGGGGTCCCAGCTCACAGCTCCCCCAAGGAGTCTCACGCCCTCCGTTGGTCTTCCAATCTCCTTCGGGAATAAACTAGCCTCCAATTTTTCTCCATTGCAAGACGGCCAATATACCTCTGTTTTTTTTATATTAAGCCGGAGCCCCAAAGGTGGCCCCTCAGATTGAATGATAGCCAGAGCCTTTGCTACCTCATATGTTTTTCCCATAATAGTACCATCATCCAAATACCACGCGTGGAAGGGGAGGGTGCAACTGTCTCGTATACGTTGGGTGAGGGGGTGCAAGACAAGGGCGAACAATATAGGCCCCAAAGGATCCCCCTGCTGGACCCCCGTGGACGACCCAATACAGTCATTACCCACATAAAACCTAGCGGTTTGCCCATAAAGAAAATGTACCCACGGAAATATAGATGGGCATCGAATCCCAACCTCCCGCAGAACATTTTACTTTGTTTTTTTATTTTTCTATTATTAGGTTATAAACTTGTGTATTATAAAAGTCCATTAAATCCACTTATTTTTTCTTTTCCCATTCATGACCTATTGCTTTGTACCTAAATATTAGTTTTTATTCTTCCCTACTTAATACATGTAATCTCAATCAAGTAATCAAACCTAAAGTGGAAAACAATTACAAAAAAAATGATATGCACTTTTCAATTTGAATTCACATACATAACTAATATGAGGCTATCAACCTGCAAATATGGCTTGTTTGGCATTTAGTCAGCGAAACGCGGGCTGGATCTCTCCTCCGAGTGGATGTTGATAGCTCGGAATGAAAAGGGGCTTGCTCCATGTGAATGGCCCCATAAATTTAAGAGATCCAATTGTGTTTGGAGTTTGGACTACATCTCCGATGAAAACAGAGGCAATTTTGCTTGGGTTCCAGGCAGTTTTGCGTTTGCACCACATACCCATTCCATTTTGAGAGTCAGTTGATGTCGGTCATCAAACGATAGTGGGATCCTCACATGTTAGGCATGCGAGGGAAATAAACTGAGATAATTACTTAGTTAGTCATAAAGGATTAAACCAGCAACAAAAATAAACTGAAAGGATGTTTTTAGCAAGTTTTAAACATTAAGGCTGGAACCTGCAAGTTTGAGGAAACATAAAGGACATTTTGTGCAATTTACTCGCAAAATAATAAACTAAAGATAAGTATAAATATTATATTAGAAGATAAATATAAATATAGAGATATACTTATAGATAAACGTCGACTTAAAATATGAGATAACTTTATAAATTATTATTTTAATGGTTGAGTTATAATACAAAGTATTTAAAAATAAGATTGGTAAGAAGCCACCAGAGAGTGACAAGTGTCCTAGGAGGAATTTTATGGAAAGGGTAATTTTGTCTATAAGAGGAAAGAGAATATGCACATGCAAGTCACATGTTATTTCACCCCAATTTTTAAACGTCCGTAACTTTTTATACATCATTTGTTTTTGAAAAAAATTATACCATAAAATCAAGCGTTTTTTTATCTTTAATATAAGTACCATATTGTTATATTTTTCAAAAAAAAAATCAAAAACCCAGTTGCATATTACACAATGGACATGATGTAAAACACAATGTAAAGTAGATCAAAAACACAATCAATGACAACAGATAAAGACACAATGAACAACATACTAAAACACAATGACCATAACGTATAACACAATGGCGATAACATATAACACAATAAGTATCAGACTAAATAAAAACACAATTGATGACAACAGATAAAAGACACAATTAATGACAGCAGATAAAAGACACATTGGAGAGCAGATGAAGACACAATGGAAAACAAACTAAAAACACAATACACAACAAACTAAAACACAATGAACAAAGATAATAAAAAATTGAACAAATTATTAAAACACAATGGACAACATATTGAAACACAATGAATAACATTTTAAACACAATGACCTGAACTAATAACACAATTTATAGAAAACCCAGATATAACACCATCTTCATTGTCTCATATATTGTGTTATAGGTTCTTATAAAAACGCAATGGATAGAACCCAAATTAACATTGTGTTATAGGTTTTGATAATAACATAACAGACATGATGTAAAACACAATGTAAAGTAGATAAAAAACACAATCAATGACAACAGATAAATACACAATGGATAACATACTAAAACACAATGATCATAACGTATAACACAATGGCGATAACATATAACACAATAAGTATCAGACTAAATAAAAACACAATTGATGACAATAGATAAAAGACACAATTAATGACAACAGATAAAAGACACAATGGAGAGCAGATGAAGACACAATGGAAAACAAACTAAAAACACAATACACAACAAACTAAAACACATTGAACAAATATAATAAAAAAAATTGAACAAATTATTAAAACACAATGGACAACATATTAAAACACAATGAATAACATATTAAACACAATGACCTGAACTAATAACACAATTTATAGAAAACCCAGATATAACACCATCTTCATTGTGTCATTTATTGTGTTATAGGTTCTTATAAAAATGCAATGGATAGAAACCAAATTAACATTGTGTTATAGGTTTTGATAATAACACAATGTATAGAAACTCTACTGACCAAAACCCAGTTAAAAGACACAATGACCTGAACCTTTAACACAATGCAAAAAAAAAAAAAAACCAGTAAAAATGAATTTTTTTTATTTTATTTTTATATGATAATATGGTACTCATATTAAAGATAAAAAAACGCTCGTTATTATGGTGAAATTTTTAAAAAAAATGTCGTATGAAAAAGTTATAGACGTTTTAAATCGATGGGGGAATTAGCATGTGACTTGCATGTGGAGAGAGAAAATCCATAAATATAGGATTCCCTTTATGCCCTTCTATTATCTTATTTTCCCTACAACCAATCTCAACACTCCAAATGTAAGATCAATGGACTAGAATCCTTCTTACCCTTCTTATTTATTTTATCCTTTGTATTTGATCCTAACCCATTATTTTAAAACTTGTAATTTTTAAGATAAAAATAAACATAAATATATGGCAAGAAAACTAAAAAAATAGATGTCTCTCGTATCGACACATGTCCATCAATTAGTTTCTTTTATTATATGTACTAGGTTAGAACCCCGTGTATTAGACGTGTTGAATAAATGTAGTTTTATATATTAAATAATAAAAAAGTTATATCTTTATGAACCCCGTATATTGTATGGGTTAAATAAATATAATTTTATATATCAAATAATAAAAAAAGTTATATTTTTTAAAACAATGTGTATTACACAGATTAAATAAATGTAATTTTGTATACTAAATACTAAGAACGTCGTATCTTTAAAAAAACCCGTGTATAATCGGGTTGAATAAATCTACCAAATAATAAAAAAATTACATCCTTAAAAACCTCGTATATTACACGTGTTGAATAGATCTAAAAAAGAGTTATATATTTAAAAACATGTGTATTACACAAATTAAATAAATGTAATTTTGTATATTAAATACTAAAAGCGTCGTATCTTTAAAAAACCCCGTGTGTAGTCGGGTTGAAAAATCTACCAAATAATAAAAAAAATATATATCCTTAAAAACCCCGTGTATTACACGTGTTTAACAAATCTAATTTTACATAGCAAATGATAAAAAAGTTATATCCTTAAAAACTTCGAGTATTACACGGGTTATATAAATGTAACTTTGTATAGTAAATAATAAAAAAAAAGTTATATATTTAAAACCCCCGCGTTTTACACGAGTTGAATAAATATAATTTTGTATACCAAATAATAAAAAAGTTATATTTTTAATAAATTTGGATAACATTTAATATTAAATTATTATTTATATATTTAATATAAGATAAGTAGGAAAGAGCGGTATTTGTTTTAAAAATATATTAAATTAACAATTTAGATTTAAGGATAATATTTTATTAAAGTATGATAAGATTTAATATTAATTTATTTTTTATTTAATTAATATAAGATAAGTATAGATTTGATGATACATTAAATGAATGACACGTGTCCAAAAGTTGGTTTCTTTTATTATATGTATAGATAGATAACCCTACACATTAGAAATGAAATATATGTTACATTAGATTGGTAGCATTAACTACATATTAGAATACGACAAAAAAATTTAAAAGTTCAAAAGAAAAATGAACTCTTTTATTGGACAATTAAGATTGCCTATGGTTTGATTTTTTTAACGTTTTTTCTAATAGTTTGGACTAAAACCCAATTATTATTTTCTTATGGTATTTTTTTAAATATTAACGTACGAAAAAGTTAAGGTTGTTTTAAAAATCATGGAGGTAGTTAGCTTTTTTATAAAGGGATAAAGTATAAGTATAAATTGATTAATCGGAATTTGGATAAAGACACGACAAGTAAAGTGTAATAAAGATGAGAGAATTAAAGTTTTATTAGTGTTTGAAAGACTAATTTACCCTTATTTTAATATTGTACCATATGTATTAGTTTTTTTTTTAATCTGAACTTTTAGTTACTTTAAAATGTCATTCAAAATGCATTATAATATAGTAAAGATATATTAAAAACTAGTTTTCTCATCTTTTTTTTCAACATTATTATTTTTCTCTTAAATATTGCCTATGTAACGAGGGATTTGTTTATTATATGTGCAGTAAACTAACTAGCATATTCCAATTGTAACGTATGACTTCGTGTGTATTATACCAAATCTATTGAGGGTTTTTTTCTTTTTTCCCAAAAAAGAAAATTTTAAAACTGATTTCCGGTGTAACGTATGACTTGTGTGTATTTAGGGATGAGTAGAAAACTCAAAAATCGTTTTAATCGAACCGAAAACAAAAGAACCGCACAAAAACCGAAAAAACGAACCGAAATTTACAGTTGGTTACGTTTTGCATTTTATGAAAACCGAAATAGCCAAACCAAATAACCAAAAAATAATATTTTTTAACATTTGTTATACATTGATTTAGGAATTATTAAGTTTATTCTTCAATATTAAGTATTAATAAAAAAAACATTCACTTGTATATTTGTTTTTAAAATGATTTATTCATTACCTAAAACAAATAACAAAGTTTACATAAAACAAATGATTTTCAAATTATTACAAAAGAAAATATTTTGATAAAAAATTTGAAGAAACATAAAAATAGATTAGAAGATTAAGAAAATGTTTTCATAAAAATTTTGGAGAAACATAAAAATAGATTACAAGATTAGGAATATGCGAACAAGATTAATTAAAAAGGTTAAATATATTAACTTAAATGTAAACATTTAATAAATGTTATTAAATCTTGAGTTATACTTTTTATTTTTTTTAACCTTATGTAGCATGAGGAATTTTATATATTAAATATTAGTTTTATCAACTTTTTTCAACGTTTTTTTTTTCTTAACTAGGGTGCTTAAATATTCCCTATGTAACGAAAGATATCTACATTAAATTAACTAGCGTATTCCCGGTGGAACGTATGACTTGTGTATCATACCTAATCTATTGAGGTTTTTTTCCCAAAAGATATAATTGTAAAACTTATTCCCGGTATGTATGACTTGTATGTATTCTCCAATCTATTGAGATTTTTTTTTTCTTTTTTCCTTTATAAGAAAATTCTAAAATAAAAAAAATTCATAGTTTACAAGTTAAATAGCAATGATGATAAAATCTAAGTTAAATATCATTTTGATAGTTTTTCACTACTATCTTATTAGATACCTTCTTTTTTCTTTTTCCTTTTTTAACTCCAACAAACATTTTTTTATAAAATATGAAATATATGAACTTTAGATATAAAAGCTAAATATATATAGGGTGGAGTTCTAAAGTGGACACTAGTGTATTTGTAAACTCAGTGAACAAATCTTTGTCATTGATTTACATCATCAAATCGTAAATACGCTAGTGTATTTTCATCATCAAAATCCTGGCCATTGATTTACACTTGTGTATACACTTCACTCAAAACGACATCAATTATATGTGGTGAGCTCATATTATACAGTTTACCAAACACAATTGACATACATGCAACATGGTTATGATACTTTAGGTCAAGGGCAACCGTGCCATTCATGACCTTTGAGTAACACCTTTCAGGATTAAGGCTAACTGTTGTTAATTTTCCTGTTAAGTCAGCACAAAATGACTAAATTACCCTTATATAATTTTATGTTAGTACCTAGAGTTATTACTTTTAATAAACCACAAGGACTATCTGTGTAATTAACCCTAAAAATATAAATACTCATTATATTTGTAAAAGATATTATAAAATATGTTATCTTAAAATATTTAATAATTATATACTTAAATTTAATATACAAACAATTACCAAATGTCTATTATGAGGGAAAAAAATGTGGTAGGGATAATGTTTAATTTTTTTTATTAATTTTTATATAACTAATTTCAAAAAGAAATACGATAAATATAAAACTCATGCATATTATCTCAAATATAATACACACATAAATTTATTTATCTTTTATTATATTCAGACCAACAAATTTTTATTAAGGTTCTTTCTTTGTTTAGTTTAGTTGATATTATATTTTATAAATATTATGTTATGTTATGTTATGTTATTTTTCGTATAATATGATATATTATAATATAACATGATATCACATGACAAACATAACATAATATAATATAATGTAATGTAATATTACTGAAACTTATAAAATAATATAATATATAGTATAATATAACATGACATAGTATAATGTAATGTAATGTAATATAAAAAGACACAATGATATAAACAAAAATACTAAAATCTAAAAGCTAAAAATCTAAAAATGAAAACCTACAATATCATATCGTAGAGTACGATGAGACGGTTCCAATGCCGCCTAAATGAGGTTAATCGAAGTTCGTTTGATACTTTCCTTAAGTTCCTTTGTTGGGAGACTATGAATTTGGTCCTAACACTTAAGATAATATGCATGAGTTTTATATCTATCATATTTCTTTTTTGAAATTAATTATTTAAAAATAAATAAAAAAAACTAAACATTGTTCCTACTTGTAACACCTCGGAAATTTGGTCGAATAATACAATGACACGTGTCCACTCTCAAATATGCATAATATTTTGGACGAGAGGGGCTAATATTGTCAAATTATGAAAGTATGACAGCGGAGGGACTAGATATGGAAAAATATCAAAATTTAAGTTCTGGAGGTCTCTTACGGACCGCAAGGACTTACCCCTTACGATCCGTAAGGGATTTAAAAACTTGTGTGCGCCTTATGGGCTAACGGACAGTAAGCCTAAGGCCCTTACGGTCCGTAAGCAACTGCCAGTGGCAGTTTTGTTTGGAGGCCAAGCAAATCTGCCATGTTGCCACCTCTCGCGATTTTGCCACCCATTTGCAGTTCATTACACGTCCTTGGACACCTACAATCATCCTACATTAGCTCATAACACCTGGAACAATCCTATGCACCTCCTTCTAGTATAAATACGACCTTAACTCAACACTTTCATTTGCTCATTCCTCATTTCTCTTCCTATCTTCTTGCTTAGAGGTTCCTGATCTTAAAAAGGAGCTTCCCCGGAGTTCTAAACATTCTAAGGATCACAAGTAAGTGTTCCTTTCCTGCTCTTTCCTTTTGTAGGCTAAGAATTTAGCCGAAAGTCAAGCAAATTGACTTTTGCTTTGACTTTCAGTTTAGTCCATTATGGTCCAGCCATTGTTCGAATCGAACGTGGATACGTGATCGTAATAAGGTAGGTGTTAATCCCTCAAAAGAGCACTTCCTGGAAATCAGGTTAAGTTGGTCAAATGACGGGTCAAAGTTAAGTCTAATAAAAAGTCAAACGGCAGATTTTCGAAAAAACTTATAAAATGAACTTGTAATCATTTAAACCCATGTTTTAACATCATATCAGTTGGTAACTAATATTAGAACATGTATAAACATGTTCAGCCCGTCATTTCCAGTTTATGTGTCGGTTCGCTACCAAAAGTCAAGTAGTTTGACTTCTGCTTTAACTTTCGATTCTGACCCGATTTAGCAACTTTAGCTACTGATTCTAAGTTGCATTATGATCATGTTATAGTGTAGAATAACGCTCTGTGGTTATACTACCTGATCATAATCAGTTCTTGAGATTTTATGCAAGTTCATGCAATATGCCATATTATGACTAAAATGACCTTATGGTGCATAATTTGATTTTAATCAATCATAAACATATAAAGTGAATTACCTATTGATTTTATAACATAATTAAAATGTTTTGGGATGTTGAACTTGATTATAGCTCATCCAATCACCCGATACCGCCTATGCGCGTACGGTTAAGCTTTTGTAACTAGTTTACGTAAGTTTTCCGAAACGGGTCAATTCTTTCAAATTTATTTCAAATTCTAGAATGTATATTGTTTACCCATATTACAAGTCTTAGTACTTGTGAGGGTTAAACTATATTCTATCCGTTCATCGCTTAATCTAGCGTATCGTACCGTTTTCATTATTTTAAGTTAACCGGTCCAAGTCTATGACTTTAATAAGACCCGTTAACATTCTAATTGGTTATTATACCATTCATTCCAGACTAAGGCATTCCAGTACCCCATCCAGGCTCACTGGGAAATATCAGGGTGTGACAGGTTGGCATCAGAGCCAACGTATGATAGAATTAAACACTAGTCTTTTGTGTTTAATCTCAAACAACACAATCGCATAATCCTTAGACTTTCTGAGTCTAGGCATTAACCTAGGATTTAATCTAATCCTTATTAAGTTATATATATTGTGAGGACTGTTTCGTCTCGATGTACGCTCCGACCGGCTTCTTAGATCCTAATATCACGTGCGGAATCTGTGTAGTAAGTAGACATAATCACAAAGACACCGTTGAATGATCTTTTCATTAATCAGAAAGCTTTACAATGCCAGGAAAAGATTTTGACATAGTTTCCCCACTATGTCAAAAGTTGTACAAATGAAAACCCCAACACCTCTATATATAGACCCAGTACATTCGTACGAACCTGGAGGTGTGGATCTTGCTGATCCATACGAACCAACTTATTGTCCATCCGTACGAATGGACTCCATTCGTACGAATGGACTATTACATCAAAGTTCCATTTGGATCAGTACGGATTACATACAATTACATACAATACATGATAAACTAAGACTCGATACAAGACGAAAGCTATAGACATATGCATTCACATATATATTGTTTTTTTATTTTTGACAGGATATAACATGCCGCCAAGATTTAGAAGCAAAGGCTAAGGACCAATGCAAGGAGGTCCATCGGGACATGCACCCTCGCTACCTCATAGCTCGGATCATCAACAATATTCAAGTGATTCTTACTCATCTCAATCTGTGAGACATTCTTTTTCTCATAACTCATCACCTTCCCACCATTCATATCATTCTCACCACTCCCACCACTCCCATCATTCCCATTCTCATTCCTTCCATGGATCATTTGATCCAAACCAATACATTAAAACCCCACCAGCTGCCCAAAACCAATTGGACCAGCCAAATGAACCAGATGAAGATTCTGATCCGGAAATGCTGCCGTCTGGGTCACATATGCACCCAATCGAAATTTTCAGTGGTTCTGCATCTTATGCAGGATCACCATACCAGGGTTGTCACACCCCGTTATTTCCACGTATTACCGGTGGGCCCGGTGGGGAGTATCGTGACGTAGTTGATATCATCATGGTCAATAATCACAGTTTAAATGCACAGCGGAAGACTAAAAGTAATTTATACAAACCGAGTTTTAAAGTAAACATATTACAAAACGGGTTGAAAGATGGATCCACAGGCAGATCAAAATAAAAGAGGAAATGTTCAACAGTCTTAAAGTGTAAAGCTTGCAGGACTCTTTATTTAATCACTCAGGAGTTCCAGCCCATTTCGCTTAGTACCTGCACTTAGCCTTTTTGAAAATACGTCAGTTTACACTGGTAAATACAATTAACTGGCTCTTTTGAAAATATTTAAGAAAATTGATTTAAGTGCATTTGACACAAAATTCTTTTATAACTTGGGACAATTATTTAAAATAATCTTGTATACAGTTTTACATGTTTGTCGTCCATTCGGGACCGGTTAGAAGAGCCGAATTAGATTAATTGACACGCCACAAGTATATGCCCACAAGAGAGTGAGATACCGTTTATACATACGCAACTGTCAGGTGTATGCCTACACCCGTTTCTTTAGCCGTGGCCATTTCTAATAAATGATTCGAGGATATCCAAGACATGGTCATTAACCCCCCAAAGGCATTGCATCAAACAAAACAGATTAAAACGGGTTATGTAAATGTATTAATCACAATCCGATTTAAATAACTACATACCCGACCAAGCGGTATTATTATAATACCGTATCCCAAGCCCGTAATATGGAAAATAAGTTAAAAGTATTTACCTGAGCAAAAATATAATTTTTTATCCCAGCCGTATAACAATCAGCAAGTGCAAATATCTTCTACTGGGATCCTAGATCTGGAACAAAGGTTTTAATAACCTATTAGATTCCTAACGGATCTTACTTAAGTTTAAACTTAGACCGGTTAGTTTTAATGAAAGGTTTTCGGTTCAAACGCAAGATTAAGCGAAGACCGGATTAGAATGTGTTTTAGACCCGACAAGTATGAAGACTTGTATATTATGGGCAAACTAAACATATTCTGGATTTTGAAATGATAACGATAAGGTTTGACCCGTTTCGGTTAATTTATGCAAATTAGTTACATAAACCGTACCGAACGCGAATATGCATAACGGGTAACCAAATGAGTCATATACAGGTTTCATAAGTTAATATGCTCAAAATATGTTGTGATATCAGTAGGATACCTTTCATTATGCCCAAAATGAATTTAAAACCAAATTAAGCCCCGTAAGGGTATTTTGGTCATTTTAAAGCTCATAAAAGAGGTTAAATAGTAATATGAGTTTATGGTCTAAAATAATCAGTAAAAATATTTATTTTAATGGGTCATATCAGTAAGATACCATACATATGTGAAATTTATCTTTTATGACCAAACTATGCACCGAATGGGCATTTTGGTCATTCTACTATTGCTTTAAAGGTCAAATTTGGAAATCTGAGTTTCAAACTTTTACTTACTGTTAAAGTATAAAAATTTATTCATAACATCAGTAGGTAACAAGCCTTAGGTGCTAAATATGGTTTTAAACCATACTATGCGGCTAAATCGTATAAAAGTCGGTATTTGACGGTATTCGGGTTGATTAATAAAATCTGAGATTTTGATCAGCCTCTACTATTTAAAATAATTTATTTAATGTATAAAATCAGTAGAAAAAGGTTTGACATGTAAAGGATGTGTAAAACTCATTTTATTAGCAAAAAGGGCATAACCATCAATTACCGAGTTAATGCAAGAACCCTATGTTATGATTAGGGGTGCAAATGAGCCGAGCCGAGCCCGAGCTCGACCAGGCTCGAGCTCGAGCTCGTTTAACTTATGAAAGCTCGAGCTCGGCTTGATTCGAGCTTTATTTCTAAAGCTCGAGCTCGGCTCGAAGGTAATTTTTGAAGCACGAGCTCGGCTCGGGCTCGACTCGTTTAGTATTTATTAATTAATTTTTATTAATTATAATTATTGTTATATATATAATTTAGTTATTTTTTTATATTTATATAAATGGTAAATATTATTATTTAAATATATGTTTAATATGTTAATAAAAAATATATAAAAAGAAAGCTCGTTAAGGCTCGCGAGCCGGCTCGAGCTCGATAAGCGAAGCTTGGGCTCGGGCTCGTTTACTAAACGAGCTTGTTTTTAGGCTCGCGCTCGAGCTCGAGCTCGTTTAAGCTCGGCTCGTTCGAGCTTTTTTTCGAGCCGAGCTCGAGTAGCTCGCGAGTAGCTTGGCTCGTTTGCACCCCTAGTTATGATCTGTTTAAAATTAAACAAAAATTTCAAAAAATCCCGAAATATTATATAATAACAGTGGGTAAAAATTTTGGTGTCGAAATTTGGGTTTAAATAGGTTTTAAGCCAAAAATGCCGATTAATTAATAAAAAGCTTTCATTTTACGATATCGAGCATAACTCCTAATTTAGACCACAAACTGATGTCAAAATTTTAGGACATGCTTATAAATCAGTAATAAAGGTTTTTGTCCTCTCACATTTTTAAAAATCTCGTTTTAATATCAAAAGGGCATAATGGTCAACTTTTAAGCAAATAACGGAAACATGCAATGAATTAGGATTTCTATGGAACCAAGTTGTATAACCTCAGAGGATTATACTAACCTATAATATGGTCCTAAAGGAACCCTAAGGCATATCTAAACTAAGCTAAATCAGGTCAGAACTGAAAGTCAAAGCAGAAGTCTACTTTTGCGACTTTCGGTTCTGAACCGAGCCTAAACTCAGAATTGTCGGGTTGAACATACTTAGACATGTTCTTATATTATTTACCAAGTTATTTTAATGTTAAAACATGTTCCATAACCTCTGCATTGTTAGTTATGAATATATTTGCAAAAATTGATTCTGTTGACTTTTTATAAATAAGTTTGACCCGACAATTGACCAAGTTAGAGTGATAATCAGTAGGTGCCCTTTTAAGGGTTTATTACCTACATAATTACCAACTCATAGCCACTTTCAATTCGAATAATTGTTGGACCATTAGTGATTAATCACTAAGTCAAAGCTTAATTACGATGGCTTTGACTTTTGGCCATTAAACTAATAAAACTTAAACTAGAGAGGCTAAGAATGCTTACAAGGACACTTAGCACGAAATATGAACAGAAGAAAGCTCTCTTGAACTCCAGGAAGCTCCAGAGAAAGAGTTGTGAATAAATTTTGAGAATGTGCAAATGATCAATGAAAAACAAGAGCCTTATATAGCAAATTCCACTTCACAAGATCACTCCACATGCCCCTATATTGATCCCTGATGATTCCAGGTGTCCCTAGTGCATGAAAAACCATTGGCACAGTCCCTAGTATTGATTTGAGGCATGCAAAGGCGGTGGAACTGGTTAAACATGCAGGTGTCCTTATCTTTCTCCATCTGATACTCTTACGCGGGCCGCGTAAGACTCTTAAGGAGTCTACGCGGACCGCGACGCTCCCTTATGACCGGAAAACAAGTTTCGTTTATTACAGTTTTGGTCCCTGGTCCATAATAAGTTTATTTAACTTTTGTTTATTGCATTTAGGACCCCCATAGTTAACTATTTAGGGCCTTGGGTTATAAACTAACTCCGTTAAGCTCCCGGTTAGTTGTACGATCACCCGAAAAGTCTTGAATTGCAACGTTGACGCATTTGATCCTTATTTCTTGGAATTAACACTTTGATTATTTATGTGCGTCGAAACTCCACAAATTTATTATCCAATATTCATGGAAGTATAAGGAAGTATTACAAAGTCTCGGAAATGTTAGAAGGTCACTCAAAGGTTACTTTAAACATGTTGACACTTTTAACCCTTATGCTTTGTAAACTTTTCAATTTAAGCACAATCGACTTTCGAAGTTCGATATTTTATTCCTTAAAGAATACGAACGTCGCGTGAGGTCAATCAGAGCCACAAGAATGGCATGTTGACACTTTGGATCCTTTTACTTACATATTTACATTGTTTGACAATTTTAGTCCTTCCAGATCAATCCATTACACGTTTAAAGTCCATGACACATGTCCTTATTATATTGGTCATGATTTTACGAGGTGTTACATCCTCACCCCCTTAAAAGAAATCTCGACCTCGAGATTTACTGAAATAAATGAGGGTACTTCTGTTTCATTGTGGATTCAATCTCCCACATGTATTATGGGCCTCTTTGGGCATCCCATTTTACTTTTACAATTGGCACATGCTTCTTTCAAAGCTTCTTAACCCGTCGATCCTCGATTGACAAAGGTTTCTCAATGAACTTCAAGCTTTCATCTATCTTCACGTCCTTGTGCGACATTGCTAGCGACTCATCGGCTAGACATTTCTTTAAGTTGCAGATGTGGAATACATTATGTATTCCACTAAGCTCTTCTGGCAGATTTAACTTGTAAGCTACAGTCCCAACACATTCAATGATCTCGAATGGTCCTATGTATCTAGGGCTTAGCTTCCGCTTTTTTCCAAAACGCATCACCCCTTTCTACGGTGATACCTTGAGTAACACTTTATCACCTACCTCGAATTTCAGAGGTTTACGCCTCTTATCTGCGTAGCTTTTCTGCCTATCCCTGGCAGCTTTGAGACGATCACGTATCTGAACAATCTTATCCGTCGGCTCTAGGACTATATCAGGTCCTGATAGTTGGACATCTCCAACTTCCGCCCAACAAACTGGCGTCCTACACTTTCTTCCATACAAAGCTTCAAAAGGTGCTGCTTGAATACTCGAATGATAGCTATTATTGTACGAAAATTCAATCAACGGAAGATGATCATCCTAACTTCCTCCTAAATCAATAACACAAGCTCGTAACATATCCTCAAGCGTTTGAATCGTACGCTCCCTTTGTCCATCCGTTTGAGGATGATATGCAATGCTGAAATTCAATCGGGTGCCTAAGTATTGCTGAAAGCTTTTCCAAAAATGCGATGTGTATCTCGTATCCCTAACAGAGATAATAGACATTGGCACTCCGTGAAGAGATACAATCTCATCCACGTACAACTGAGCTATCTTGTCGGAGCTATGAGTTTCTTTAATCGGCAAGAAGTGGGCTGACTTAGTCAACCTGTCGACTATAACCCAAATAGTATCATTTCCTCGTTTTGTCTTTGGTAACTTTGTGATAAAATCCATGGTTACCATTTCCAGGTGGGAAGTTCAGGCTGTTGCAACAAACCTGACGGCTTTTGATGCTCTGCTTTAACTTGTGTGCACATCAAACATTTTGCCACATAAGTGGCTACAGATTTCTTCAAACCTATCCACCAATAACTTTCCTTTAAATCCTGGTACATCTTATCATTGCCGGGATGAACAGAATACTTGGAACTATGGGCTTCTTGAAGAATCACATCCCTAAGTCCTCCATAGATTGGAACCCATATTCGTCCGTTCAATCTTAGGATTCCATCCTTGCCATATGATAACTGTTCAATCTTGGAAAAATAACTTGCTCCTTGCAGCTGATCGAATAGATCGTCGATCCTGGGTAGTGGATATCTATTCTTGATCGTCACTTTATTCAGTTCGCGATAATCGATGCATAGACGCATCGAGCCATCCTTCTTTTTCACAAAGAGGATTGGTGCTCCCCAAGGGGACGAGCTAGGTTGAATAAAACCCTTTGCCAATAAATCATCCAACTGAGTCCTTAACTCTTTCATCTCAGTTGGTGCCAACCGATAAGGTGCTCTTACAATTGGTGCAGATCCAGGAATGATATCGATTCCGAACTCCACTTGCCTATCTGGGGGTAAACCAGGTAGTTCTTCAGGGAATACTTCTGGATATTCATAAATAACAGGGATGTCTTCGATCTTGGGCTTTGGCTCATCGATGGTTACTTGTGCCATATAGATGACACAACCTCTCTTCATACACCTTGGTGCCTTAATCATGGACACTTGCTTAGGTAACCCATACTGTGTATCCCCTTGTATTGTAAGTGGCTCACCATAGGGAGTCTTGATCACCACTTGTTTCTTGTCGCATACGATTTGGGCTTGGTTATGAGATAACCAATCCATGCCTATCACTATGTCAAATCCTGCTAATTTCAACGGAGCAAAGAGAGTGGAAAAGAGTGATTCCTAATGGATATATGTCACACCCCTATTTTCCACGTGTCACCGGTGGGCCCGGTGGGGAGTATCGTGACGTAGTTGGTATCATCATAGACAAACAACACAATATATAAATGCACAGCGGAAGCAAAGATAGATTCATTTCAACTTTAATAAAGTGTAATATTAAATATCACAAATAGTTGAAACGGATCCACAGGCGGATCAAAATAAAATAAGGTATTGTTCAACAGCTTTATTGTCGTCCAAGCTTGCGAGACTTATTGTGGACGCTCGAGAAGACTGCCAGCCTAGTACGAGTAGTACCTGCACTTAATCTTTTTGGAAAAATACGTCAGTTTACACTGGTAAATACAATTTAACTGACTCATTTTGAAAAGGGTTGAAAATTTATTTAAATGCACGTGGCACAAAACATTTTATAACTTGGGATAATTATGCAATATAATCTTGTGAACGTATTACATGTTACTTGTGCGTTCAGTAGCCCGGATCTTGTCCGGGTTAAAGATCAATAGACACACCACATTATAGAGTTATACACTGACAGGTGTACGCCTACACCCCGTGCTCAGGTCGTGGCCATCTCGTAAGATGATGCCAAGGATATCCGGGACATGGTCATTAACCCCCCAAAGGCTTTAAGTGAACAAGACTGTTTAAACGAGCCGATCAAATTATTCAATTAACCATTCAACAATGTAAGATTTGATGCTCGATCAAGCGGTATTCTATATACCGTAACCCAAGCCCGTATAGGGAAAATAAGTTAAAAGTATTTACCTGAGTAAAGTATAAATCACAACTAGCAAGTGAAGGTAGCTTTTACTGGTTCTTCTTATTCTGGAACAAAGGTTTGTAATAATCTATTAGGCTTCTAACGGGTCTTTATTTAGGCCTAAGCCTAGACCGGTTAGTTTTAAGGATGATACGGTTCAAACGCACGATTTAGCGAAGACCGGATAGAATGTGATTTAGACCCGACAAGTTTGAAGACTTGTATAACATGGGTATACTAAACACATTCTGGATTTTGAGACAAAAATGATAATGTTTGACCCGTTTCGATCAATTTATGCAAACTAGTTACATAAACCGAACCGGACGCGAAAAGGGCGTTACGGGTAACCATAAGAGTCATATGCAAGTTCCCTGAGATAATATGGCTTAAATATGTTATAACATCAGTAAGATATCTCCTATTATGCCCAAAACGGATTTAAACGCATATTATGCCTCACAAGGGCATTTTGGTCATTTAAAAGATTATAAAAGAGTTTATTTGTAAATCAGAGTTACGGGTCTGATTTATACAGTAAATATACTTAATTTAATATGTTATAACAGTAGGGTAAGACCCATATGTGAAACTTATCATTTAAAACCAAACTATGCACCTTAGGGGTATTTTGGTAATTTCACAAGGGCTAAAAATGTCAAAATTGGAAACCTGAGTTCAAAAACTTATACTTACTGTTATTTTATAAAAATATACTAAAAACATCAGTAGGTATCAACCTTATATGTTTAATATGGTTATAGTACATACTATGCGTTAAAAATGCTTAAAAAGGCGATTTAGAGCCGTTTCCGGGTTTTTAAAAGAAAGCTGATATTTTAATAATTCCAGAATGCTCAAAATATTTTATTTATCAAATAAAATCAGTAGAAAAAGGTTTGGGGTCAAAAGGATTTGTAAAACTCATTTTATGGCTTAAAAGGGCAAAATCGGTATTAACCGAATTAAACTTAGAGACCTATGTTATGCTCAGCCAAAAATTAAATAAAAATCTTTAAAAATTCCAAAATATTATATAACATCAGTGGGTAAAAAGTTTGATATCAAAAAGTGGGTTTAAATAGGCTATTTGCTAATTACGCCATTTAATTAACATAAAGCTTTCAAATTACGATAATGAGCATAACTCTTAATCTAGACCTCAAACTGATATCAAATTTTTGGTGCAAGTTTATAAATCAGTAACAAATGTTTCTACTCTTTCATTTTTTTTCCAAAAATCACGTTTTATAGTCAAAAGGGCATAATAGTCAATATTTAAGCATAAATCGGAAACATGCATATGAATCGGATAAGTATTGAACCAAGTTGTAAAATCTCAGAGAGTTATACTTATATGAAACTTGGTCCAAAATAAGCTCTAAGACAGATCTCAAACATGCATGAACGGATCAGAACTGATAGTCAAAGAAAAAGTCAATTTATGCGACTTTCGGTTCCGATTCGGGTTTAAACTGAAAATTGTCGAGATGAACATGTTGAGACATGTTCTTACATTAATTACCAAGTTATTTTAATGATCAAACAGGTTGCATGTACCCTACATTGCTAATCATGCTTAAATTTGCAAATAATCATTCTGTTGACTTTTTAAAGTATGCTTTGACTCGACAATTAGCATAGTTAGAGTGGGAATCTGAAAATACCCTTTTAAGGGTTTGTTACCCACATAAATACCAACTTGTAGGTACTTTCAATTCGAGAAATGACTGAGAAAATTTCGTTTAATCTCAAAGTCAAACTTAAATTACGATGGTTTGACTTTTGCTTAATTAACTAAGCTAGAACGAATTAGAGAAGGTTATGAACACTTACAAGAGTCCTAATAATGCTTAGAGATCACTAGAAAGTTGGCTTGATGTCCAGAGAGCTCCAGAGATGATCTTGTGAATTTTTGTAAATGCAAGTGTTCAAAGTTTCAAGCTTCAAGACCCTTTTATGCCAATTTTGATCTCCTTTGAGGCTGCCACATGAGTCTACTGATGATATAAGATGAGTCCAAGTGCCCCTAGCTGCATGTAAACCCATTGGAGAGCCCCTTGTATCGACTACAGCTGGAAACAACCAAAACAGACCTGATAACTGGCATCTGCCAGTCTGCTGCGAAAACACCCCCGTCGCGTCGCGCGACGGGTCCTCGCGCTACGCGAGGGTGCTGAATCTCAATTTTTGTTGTTTTGTTGCATGTTCAGTCCCTGCACTTTTGTTATTCGATCTTTCCGACATTTTTATCATGCAAAGTCAGTGAAAACAGGTCTGGGGTGTCCTAGGGAGTGTGGCCATGCATTGGGAGGTCTTGAATGCTTGGAGAAAGCTTCCGAATCCAAGAATTATGATATTTACACATTTAACCCTTATTCTTGGAATCTTTAATTTTATCTCAAATTTTGAATTGGATCCTTATGAAACTTTTATCAGATGTTCTTGTGGGTGTAATAATGTACTACAAAACTTTTGGGATTTATAAAAAGGTCTCTCAGAGGTAGTATTAACATGTTGACACTTTTACCCCTTCGTATACGAATTTGATCATATCTTTCTCATACGATGACGAAACTTTATGAAATTTTTACCACATATTCTAGTGAGTATATTTTACCATTACAAAGCTTCGGGTTTGCAAAAAGGTCACTCAGAGGTATACTTTCAACATGTTGACACGTTTAGCCCCTATAGTTTGTAATTCCTCACTTTCTTTCATTTTCCGCTTTGTATGATCCATGATCTAATCGTTTAAGATTATAAACACCATGTAGGGTTATTGTAGGGCCTATTTATCCATTTTTGACACTTTGGACCCTTATATTCACATAGTTTCACTGCTTGTCAACTTTAGTCCCTCTAAAGTATGTTTTCACATATTCTAAGCCCATGACACGTGTCAATACATTATTGGATGTAAATTTTTGAGGTGTTACAATATAAAACATCCATCTAGAACTGTTGAAGCGGTTTCTATAGTACCATCGGCTAATTCTACTTCATACTTTATGCTTAGAGTCTTAACAGGCAGATTTAATAACTTAGAAAATTTATTATCCACAAAAGACTTGTCTGCACCCGAATCAAACAATACTCTAGAATAAACATCATTGATAAGAAAAGTACCTGTTATCACGTTGTCGTTTTGCACAGCCTCCTGAGCGTTCATTTGAAAGACCCGAGCATTGGTTTTCTTAGCCTCTTCAGGCTTCTTTGCATACTTGGGGCAATTGGTCTTAATATGCCCCTTCTCATTGCAACCGTAACAGATTGCATCCTTTATCTTTTTGCAATCCAATGACTTATGCTCCTTGGATTTGCAGATCCCACACACAATAGGCTTTGACTGTGACTGAGGTCTTGACTCGAGTCTACACTTCCCGAAATGACGCTTCTGACAGGTCTTACATTTGGGCTTCTCACCCGACTGCTGGTCATCCTTTTTAAACCCTGAACTCTTCTTGTGATTAGAGTTCCCTTTATGTTTCTTTTCAGATCGGCGTGAGTTCTCCTCCTCACGTTTCCTTTTCCCTTCATCGGAATTCTTAAGCGATCTCTGCCTGACCGCATCGAGAGTAAGGGATAACGACAAATCTACCACCGACCAGAATGTGGTAGGTCTAGAAGCTTTCACACTTGCCTTAATTTCTGGAGCCAGACCTCCAATGAAACGAGCTATAAGTTTCGGTTCTTGTGTGACCAAGTAAGGAACCAATCAAGACATGGTGTTGAAACTAGTGAGGTATGCCTGACAATCCAAGTTCTTCATGACCAAGGTCAAGAAGTCAGTTTCAATCCTTTCCACCTCATGTT
>JARYGA010059463.1:0-33586 GCA_030545235.1 Helianthus tuberosus | reverse complement strand
TGTAGTTGCGTGGACAGTTCTTCGAGTTCTGATGGAGCTAGACGATAAGGTGCTCGAGCTATGGGCGCTGCTCTAGGAGCTAGCTCGATTTGAAACTCAACTTGGCGATGAGGCGGAAGACCAGACAATTCCTCAGGAAATACCTCAGGAAAGTCGCGCACGATAGGAATGTCTTCTATCTTCCTTTCTTCCAAGGATGTATCAGAAACGAGGGCTAGGATAACAGTGTGGCCCTTTCGCAAACACTTCTGGGCCTTAAGGAAAGAGATGATGCCTACGACAGCACCACTCTTGTCGCCATGAATCACGAGGGGTTCTTCACCAGAACGAGGGATGCGAACGATTTTTTCCTTGCAAAAAATTTCCGCTTGCTGATGAGATAACCAATCCATCCCAATAACAACGTCGAAACTACCCAGAATGATAGGAATAAGATCGATAGAGAAGGTCTGACCAACTAAGACGAGGTTACAACCCTTAACTATGTGTGTGGCTTCAAGACTTTTACCGTTTGCTAGTTCTACCGTGTGTTTGGTGTTCAAAAGGGTTGGAGTGCGCTTAAGAATTTGGCTAGCTTTTAAGGACACATAACTAGTATCGGCACCCGAATCAAATAAAACAGTAACAAAGAAGTCATCCAGAAGAAACTTACCCATCACCACGTTGGGATCGTTCCTTGCATCACCCTGACCCAGCATGAAGACACGTCCCCTGGCACCATTGCCGTTATTGTTACCCCCGTTGTTGCCTCCATTATTGCCTCCATTGTTGTTCCCGTTTCCTTGGTTGTTGTTGTTCTGATTCTGGTTCAGCTGAGGACAGTTCCTCTTAAAGTGGCCTTCAGCTTGACACTGAAAGCATCTTTTATTGCCCTGCTGTTGCTGTTGCTGCTGCTGGTGGTTCTGTGGAGCTTGTTGTTGTTGTTGGCGATTCTGATTTGCTGGTCGTGCGCTCCTGCAATCCTTTGTTTCATGACCAAACTTGTTACACCTCAGACAACGATCCTTGTTGCACTGCCCGCTATGATGCTTGTGGCACCGGTTGCACTTGGGGTGGTTCCCTCGGTATCCACCCTGTCCTTGACTACCGGAAGATTGCTGACCAGGACTCTGGTAGTCATCAGTCTTTTGCTGCTGAGACTGAACTGAAGTAGAACCCTTACTGGAATTCCCATCCCATTTTCGCTTGTTATCATTGGGAGCGTCAGTAGTAGTTGCACTAACATGCTTGGGCAGTTTGTTTTGTTCGACTGCAAGATCGGTGAGACGATGGGCTAACTTAATGATTTGCTGAATGGTACCCAGGTTAGCTGAAGTCACGTGACTCTGAATCTCTGGTACAAGACCCTTGAGGTACAGCTCAATACGTTTGATGGGAGGGTCTACCATAGTAGGACACAAGATGGCCAGTTCGTTTGACCTCTTCGTATACGCCTCAATCTCAGACCCCGTCATCTTCAGATTGAAAAATTCCACCTCTAGCTTGTGGATGTCGTCCCGACTACAATACTCTTCTTTGATCAGTTCTTTGAAACCATTCCATGGGGTGGCATTAGCAACCGCTAGCCCGAGCAGTTGAACCTGTGCCTTCCACCAGGTTAACGCAACACCTTCAAGCGTTCCAGTGGCATATTTCACCCTACGATCTTCAGGGCATTCACACATCTCGAAAACTGACTCAAGCTTCTCGAACCAGTGTAGAAGGCCTACCGCTCCTTCTGTGCCGCTGAAGATACTGGGTCGGCAATCCATGAAGGTTTTGAACGTACATACGGGAGGCTGAGCATGTTGACCTGTGGCGTGAGCATAAAGACAAGGTTAAGCACAAGAGTTGGTTCGCGAAGGTAGGATCCAAACGTAGGGGGTAATATGAAAGGGTAAGATAGTCATTTCACATCCCAGTTAACAGATCTGTTAACTTATTTGATGGCAGGGGGTCATTATGCGACATAACAACAACGTTGGGGGGGGGGGGGGGTAAATTGCAATTATTTCCTAGGAGGGGCTAACAGTGCCAATTGGCTCTAACCCCAGGGGGTAAAATTGCAGTTTACTCAAAGATTTATCATATTACAAAAATTGACAAAAGATAAAATACTAATAAAATTAACTTACAAAACGTACAAACTAAAGGTTTTACAAAAAACATGGTGGTATTTTCATAATTATTAGTAATATCAAAATTACTCTACAAATGATCCTGTAGAGTAATTTTGATCTTTGTAGCGTAATTTTGATCTTGTAGGATAATTATCAAAATTACTCTACAAGTGTATCAAAATTACTCTACACCAAATTACTTTACAAGTGAATCAAAATTACTCTGCAAGTTTATCAAACAACATATAATTCAAAATTACTCTACAAAAGATACTGTAGAGTAATTTTGTAATTTTTTTTAGCATTTATTTATGTGGTTTAGCTTTATGGTTTAGTTTTTAACATTTAGTTTGGATGGGGAGGGGGTAGGTTTTTCTTAGGTTTTTAGGGGTGTGAGAGGAGGGGGGGTTATGTTTTTTTTAGGTTTTTGGGGGCGTGGGAGAAGGGGGGTTAGGTTTTTTTTTTTTTTGGGGGGGGGGGGGGGGTGGGGTAGGTATTTTTAGGTTTTGGAGTGGGGGTGGGGGTTAGGTTTTTTTTGCTGAGTTATAGTTTTTGATCAAAATTACTTTACAAGAACATTTTACAAAATTACTCTACAAGATTAAAATTACTCTACAGTACCATTTGTACAGTAATTTTGATAATTACTCTGTAAGCAGATAATTACAAAAATGTCATCGCGTGTTTTTGTCTTTTTCATACTATTCGTACGTTAAAGTTATTTGTACAGAAACTTTACTTTAAAAAAATTGACTACTTTCCTAGTTTTTTCAAAACATATAAAGTTCTTTTTTTAGGATTCTTTTTGAAAGAAATCATTAGTTTGGAACCAAATGAACAATAAAAAGGTTGTAATTTTCATACATTTCAATGAAAACATATTGATTTGTTTAGTGTCATTGTAGAACAATGTTGTTCCATAAAATGTTGGTTCGTGTTTTACTTTTTAAATTCAAATGTTACATATTTTATTGCATAAACTAGAGGCGTGCTCGTTTGATGGGAAGAGAACATAACACACTGACATAGCCAGTGGATAAAGCGTGTAATCACGCAAAAAAATAACAACCCCTAAGGTATTTAATTACCTAATTACCCTTACACTTAACTGCAAAAAAATAACAAAGTTAGTGTCGGGGGCCAAAATCATTATAAAATGCAACATCGGGGTCTGATATTTTAAAAAATTCACTTTTAGGCTGAAAGAGTTAAACTGACTAAACCACAATGATCAAAACAATAATTTACTCTTTTGTTTTTTGAACAACTGAAATCATCACATCTACCTCTTTGTTTCATCACATCTACTTCTTGTAAAATTCTCCACCTGACTTACAACCACTTAGCTAGGAATACAACCAATTTAGTGTTATCCTCTTAGAGTGGGTGGTCACCACGACCATTCTAGGAGAGGTAAACTTCCATCATAACCAATCAAGTCATGTCATCTTAACTCCTCTCTCCCACTCTCATCTTGCACCCAACATAAGGAGTGGTGTGCACAAATAAATTTTTTTAAAGAAGAAATTATGATTGGTTTAAAGAGAGTGAGGCCTACCATTAACCCACTTTCTTTCTTCTTCTTTGTACGGTGATTAATCACCGAAATCAACTCCCCTCATGAGGTAAACTTTGATTGCGGCGGTGTTTCCCGCACGATAAAGGGGTTTACTGCACCCTTTACCGCTTCCACCACACCCTTAGGACTAAGGAAAAAACTAATAAAAAGGGAGATCAAATGCATCCCGGTTTAGGATTCTAGGGAAAAAAAAACTAATAAAATGGAGATTAAATGCATCCCGTTTTATGATTATTTTAGCTATTTAGCCGATAAAATGCATTTGAAATCATTAATAAACAAATTATTAAAGATAGACAGGGAGTACGAGGATGAAATTAAATGTTGGATTGTTGGAGAACATTGTTGTTCCATTAAGAAAAATATTAATACTATTCCGCATGGGTTTTAGTGTTTTACTTTTATTAGACAAAATTTGAGAAAATAAATTTGTTATGTTGCTCAAAAGGAGCCACACAATCATGCCTCCAATAATTAACGTCTTGATTTGTCATAATTCTTTTTTTTAAACGGCCGACAGAAATTTTTATTAAAAAGCAAGAAGCTAGACACCAAATTTACAAGAAATAAATCACAAAGATACACCAGACTAAAACACAGAACCGGTTACGGAAAAATATTACACTTGCTTCAATCTTCCCACGATAAGGCCACCTCCTTCGAACAGTTCTTGACCCAAAGAAATGATTGTGACTTGACCTCTTCCAAAACCTTTGTTACTAGAGGCCGCCCTTGCGCAAACATTATTTCATTACGCAGCCTCCAGATGCTCCAAATAACCACCAAACATATCGCGTGAAGCGCCTTTTTCTTCTTCTTAGATCCCGGGCTAAAGCCATCAAGTTCCAACAGATCTTTGAACTTGAATGCCATTATAGGAGGCAGCTTACACCATATGGTGACGTTTTGCCAAACAACTAGAGAAAATTGGCACGAAAAAAATATATGTTCACTGGATTCATCATGTTCACCACACAAAGGGCACAACGGGTTCTCGACATTTATGCATCGCTTCAACAAAGCACTTTTGGTAGGCAGCCGGTCCTTGTCGGCTCTCCATGCAGTGATCCCCACTTTTTTTTGGAACCCAGTTGTTCCAAACAAACAGACGATTTGGGCAGCTACGGTTAAAATTGCTCAAGATTCTCTTAATGTTCGCAACCTGAAACAACCATGACTCCTCATAATTCCAAACCCACTTATTTTTTCTGGTACCCATGTTAATTGCCGCTAACACCGCAGTTAGCATCTTTAGCTCCTGCTGATCTGTGATACCAAAGGTTGCAGTAGACCAGTCCCAGCTGAAAACCAGCCCAACGTAGCCAGAAATTAAGTGATCCCCCACTTTACACGATTTCAGCATTTCTAAGCGGAATAGGTTCAGAAACCTGATGTATAGCGGATCCGTTCCAGCCCAACAGTCAAGCCAAAGCGAGGTAGACATCACGTCCGCAACCACTGTAGATACTACCTTATTTAGATCAACTCCAACCTTCAGTAATGTTTCTTGAATACCGACGATTTGCTTCCATGGCCCCGAAAAAGTGACCTTACCGAGAATAGCGGACCAAGCTCTCGAATTGTGATGAAATGCCATATAACTTTTCTCCAAAGACCACATTTTTCCGTCCGAAAATGCCACCACCACTTCGACAACATAGCAAGATTAGAATCTTTGAGAGCTCCAAAGCCAAGCCTACCATAATCGACTGGAGAGATGGTATGATCCCACGCCACCCAATTCATTTTTGCCTTTTCTTCTGATCCTCCCCAAAAGAATACCCTTCAAATGCTTTCGAGGGTCTCTAAAACTTGAACAGGGGCCTAGAATAAAGAGAAATAATACGTGTGTAGAGCATTAAGAACCGATTTGAGGAGTGTAGTTCTACCACCGTACAACAAGTGTTTGGACTTCCAAGTCGATAAACGGTTCCTAAAAGTTTCGACTACCGGTCTCCAATTCCGAACTAGATTCATATTAGCTCCCAGGAACAAGCCAAGATTCTTAAACGGAAAGGTACCTTGTTTGCAACTTAGATGATTCGCCATATTTTGAACTTCAAGCTCACTCACCCCGACACCATACACACTACATTTAGCAAGATTAACGTTCAATCCGAATGCTAAATAAAAGCATCTAAAGATTCTCCGAAGGCTAGAGAAGTTTGAAACAGACCAATCCCCAATGAAAACCACATCGTCCTCGTAAATTAAATGCCATAAATATGGACCATCACTAGTGCACAGAATGCCTTTTAAAAAACTCCAGTGATATAGCCTTTTCATAATTCCAGTTAGTGTTTCCATAACAATAACGAACAAGAAAGGTGAGAGTGGATCACCTTGCCTAAGACTGCGGGAGCAATCGAACTCCCTCGTAGGGGAGCCATTCACTAAGATTGAATCCATAGCCGAGTGAAGAGTCGCCATGATCCACCCCCTCCACCTACTTGGGAAGTTCATTGTGACATGATTGAATTTAGAAAGGACCAATTAATGGAATCGTATGCTTTGTTGATGTCGACTTTAAGAAACATGCCTTTCTTTTTTGACTTTTTAAGCCAACCCAATAATTTGTTTAACATAAGCAGCCCATCCATGATGCTTCTCCTAGCTATACATGCCGACTGTTCTTCCGAAATAAGGTCCCCAATCACTCTTTTCAATCGATTCACCAAGACTTTTGAGATTACTTTATTAACTACTCCAATCAAGGTAATGGGCCGAAAATCCGAGGGACTAACCGGGTCTTTAATCTTTGTGATCAAAGCAATAAAAGAAGTGTTAAAATTAATAGTCCTTTTTTTCAATTCAATATGTTTTATTATTTTTATTATTGTTTCTAATGTTTTTGTTTTATGTTTAAATGATGATCTCTTTTTTGGGCTGCTTGGAGCTGGACCTTTTATTCTCCTGTGCTAAGGGGCTTTGCTGTATCATGGGCTTTATACACGTGTGGGGCTTAAGGAGTTGTCCGGCTTTATAAGATCTAGGAGCTTTGGGATCATAATTATCTCAACACTTCATCTTCTCTATTTACTTTCTCTCTCTTTAGAACATTCTGCACATAGGGTTTCTGCAACCACTGTGTTTCAAGAGCTTTTGGTTGGTCTGTTTGATCAATCTTTAGAGCAGATCATCGTATTGATGATCTGCGTAGGTTGAGAGTTGTTTTTGGCTGTTTATTGCAATCTGTGTTTGGATTGATACATGTATCTTTGTCGGTGAATTTGTGTTGACTGGTTTAGAATAAAGTGTTATTATCATCCTTAATACTGCGTATTTGACATGGTATAAAGCACTAGGTCCTCTTAGGGTTATCTTCTTCTGCTGTGTTTGAGGGTTTTATCTCTGATCTGGCTAGATCCGGGTGTTTTTCTGGTGATCGACTGGAGTCTTGGTAGTTCCGGTTGGTTCTGCTGATGCCAGATCTGGTGTTACTTATCTTCTTGGAGTTCATGCTGCTCTGGATATTGAAACCCTAATTCAATGTTTTTAAAACCGGACCGGACATTGAGCCGGTGTTCTTAATGGGTCACTAGTCGGACCGGTCGAACTGGATGCGTGTGTATATATGTAATATTATATATTATATATTTAATACATAATTAAATAATCCCTCTTTTCTATACATGAAAATTATATATTATATATCTATATTTATAAATGCTTTTCACCTACCCCAAGACTACACAGTCTTTTTATGAGCCCAAGACTGTACAACTTTTTACCTTTTTTTAATTTTCATTCTTATTACTTTCGTCTTCTCAAATACACATCCAAAACCTCCATTTTCTTTCTTTCTTTCTGAGCACAAACACAGCCATAGATCTTGAAGAAACTAAGAGGAACAAATCAATGAATATCATGTTCAGTTCAACCACTCTAGGGTTTGAAGAAAATAGAAGCAATGGATGTGTGAACACAACTAGAACCAGTCCGACCTTCAACGAATTTCTGGCCGAACCGCCGGCCACCGGCCAAACCGCCGGTCTACTGCATAAACGGTTCGTAAGGGTGAACCGGCCCGGCGCAAGCAGCGATCCCCGGCCCAACCGGTCGGACCGACCGGTCCGGGTCTGAGAACATTGCCCTAATTTCTAGGGTTTCCTGGTGTTCTTGATGAAGTTACCGTTGGTCTCTTTTATAGGGAAAACTAACAGAACTTGTGTTTGTTTACTTCTGATCAGTTGCTTGTAACCCTAAGTTAAGGTTACAAGCCTGGTTTGCTGGAGTTAGACGCACCCACTGTGAGATTGTTCTATCTCTTTCTTGTTTTTTTTTTTAATTTTTTGCATCACTGAGTCTGTGTGTCTAGGCATATTGATAATGGGTTTAGCAAGACCGGTTTGATTATTGGGACACAGAGAGGTTCCACTCTGTTGCATTTGTTATGTGTTTGGTCTGGTAAGTTTATAGCTTCCAGGATATTGTCTGCGGAGGCACCTTTTGAGTGACGAACCTATGATCGGACCGCTGTCCTGGTTTCGCTGGTCTTTATTCTTTGTGTTTTTTTCATTGATCTTATTCTTTGAGACTGTTCTATTTAGTTCTTGATTGTTTACTATGACTGGTGATGATACTGTGATTACTACTACTGATACTATGACTTCTGCTAGTACTACTTTTGTTGGCAAGATTGATGCTGGTGACCCTTTGTTTCTTCATCCTTGTGATTGTGCTAGTCTATCTATTGTTACTGTTAAAATTAAAGGAATATAAAATTATACGGATTGGGAAAACTCTATGAATTTAGCCTTACAAGTTAAGATTAAAATTGGGTTTATTGATGGTTCCTGTCGTAGATCCACTACTGATGAAGTTTTAGGTAAACAGTGGGATAGGTGTAACTCAATTCTTCTTACTTGGATCCTAAATTCTGTGTTTGATGAACTGTATCTTGGTCATGTGTATTCTAAGTTAGCTTCTAAGGTGTGGAAGGACTTAAAGGAAATTTATGATAAAGTTGATGGATCTGTTGTGCTTAATTTGTATGAGAAGATTAATTCATTTACACAAAATGGCATGCCTATTTCTGAGTACTATCAAATGGAATTGCATGTGGAAACAATTGGATCAATTACTTGCTTTATCTTCCTTTACTTGTGATGCATCTAAACAATTTAATGATTTTAATCATCTCATTAAACTGATGCAATTTTTGATGGGTCTTGATAGTACATACCAGTTTGTGAGAACTAATCTTTTAACTAGAGAAATTCTTCCTTCTGTGAAGGATGCCTTTTCCATTCTTTCAAGAGAAGAATCATATCTTCATACTAAAAAATTTTCTGAAAAGGTTCCTAATAGTACTGTTGGCTTTGCTATTAAAACAAATCAAGGTTTTGATTCAAAGAAAAAGGGTAGTAGACCTCATAATCCCAATCTTAAATGTTCTCATTGCAACAAGACTGGTCATACTATTGAAAATGCTTTGAACTTGTTGGTTATCCTTCATAGACGAAGTCTAAAAATAATGGGAATAAGGGTTGCAGGGTTAGTAATAATGTTATAGCTGATTCTCCTGATACTACTTCACCTTCTTCTACTGTGAGTTCTTTGACTAGTGACCAGGTTGCTCAACTACTTAGCCTTCTGAATGATAAGTCAAAAAAATGATCCTCAAGGCAGTAGTTTTGCTGGTAGGTGTGTCAATTCTTTGTGTTTAAATAGTTTTATTGACATGTCTTGCAAAAGGGATGAGCAAAAGGTTAGGTGGATTATTGACTCTGGGGTTAATCAACATATGGTCATGACTGATACTGGTTTTTGTAACACCTCGGATTTTTGTATCGAATCAAATGGCAACACGTGTCTAATAAACTCTCAAATATGCCAAGTTATTTGGACGAGAGGGACTAAATCTGTAAAATAGTGGAAGATTGGATGTGGAGGGATTATTTGTGTCAACATGCCAAAATTTGGACTCTGAGTGACCCTTATGAGCCGCAAGGCCTAAAGCCTTATAGACCGTAAGGAAAATATAATATTGTATCTGGAAGTCCCTTATGGACCGTGAGCAGTTTAAATATGTGGGCATGAAGGGTCCTTACGAACCGTAAGTTGTCACCCATTACGGTCCGTAAGGGGTGCAACTGGCAGAATTGGCAGTCTGCCATGGCAGCCTGCATGTTATGCAATCTATTACGCGAATTGCCACTATCCTTCTGCTTCAAACACCTCATTATGAACTTGTTATAATCTAAGGAACCTTGGGAACACATGGCATGATCTTGTGATCACATTGCAACTATAAATAGCACCCCAAATCACCCATTGTTCCTTGCTCATTTCTTATTTCTTTCTCTACTCACTCTTGGTGTTGTTTGTGATCAAAAGGAAGCCTCCCCCACTGAGTTCAACATTCTCATAGAACACTTGTAAGTGTTTTTCATAACTCTTTTCATTTCTTAGGCTAAGTAATTAGCCGAAAGTCAAGCAAATTGACTTTTGCTTTGACTTTCGGTTATGACCATTATGGTCAAGTCAATGTTTGAATCAAACATGGCTACATGATCGTAATAAGGTAGGTGATAAGCCCATATGAGGGCACCTCCTGAAGATCACGTTAAGTTGGTCAAATGACAGGTCAAAGTTATATTAAAATAGAAGTCAAAACAAAGTATTTTAGAATTAAGTTAAATGAACTTCTAAACATTTAGACACATATTTTTGACATTATATTAGTTAGTATAACATATTAGAACATGTTAGATCATGTTCAACGCGTCATTTCCTGCTTATAGTCCGGTTCGCAACCGAAAGTCAAGCAATTTGACTTCTGCTTTGACTTTCGATTCTGACTCGTTTAAGCTAAGTTAGCTACTAATTTGAAGTCGTATTATCATCATATTAATGTATGGAATAACCCTCTGAGGTTATACCATTTGATCATAATCAATTATCGGGTTTTATGCAAGTTCTTAATTGTCACACCCCCAAAATACCACATGCGGATTCACCGCGGGACGTGTGACGTACCAGGATCCAAGCCACCAATCACATTGAACCAATAATAAATATTTAAATAAAACATTCGATTCATAGCATAAGATAAATCCAAGTCATAAGTTTAAACCAAAGAAAACGTTCAGCGGAAGCATAAAGTAAATTGTTAAACAACTGTTTCAAAATAAGTGTTCAAAATCAATGTATCAAATATCCAAGAGTCTCGATCCATGACCACTCCAGCACTCCCAGATAGCAAGTCCATAATCAGAAATCTAATGACCTGCAAGCATGCAGACAAGTGTGTCAGACGACGCTGGTGAGTTCAAAGTTTGTTATCGTGTTTAGTTACCAGTTACCAGATTAAAACGTTTCATAGATTCATTGTTGTTAATCACACGCTTACCGCCGATGGCTCCAGATTATTTGCCCTAAACCCCATTGCCTCTATCAAAGCAATGGTCAAGATGGGGTCACTAGTTCACTCCCGACCTCCTCGGTGCGGTGTGAGGATGCCAAACCTAAGTAGCACTACTAACTAGTACCCCGTTGCCCTACAAGCAACGATCGGTAGGAGGGACTTGAATGATAGATACAGACGTGCATTAACCAACATCCCAGGTTTAACATTCTAGTCAAACCCATTACCCGACATTCCCTTCCCAGAACGTTTACCAGATGTCCCCAACCCGGGATGCATGCTTAGAAAAGAGCAGTCAACTCACCTTGGTTTGCTCGGTATGTTTTGTTACTTGTTCGCACTTAAACAGTCACAGCCTATGGTATTCAAGCACTCGTAATCAGTTCACGTTCACGTATAGTCATAATGTGTATACAAGCTATCACAGCAGTTACACAATTCATATAATCCCACAATTCAAGTATATGTTCCGAAATAATGCTTAACAGTTGTGTGTACTGTACTAGGTGTATGAACCAAACTATGTCGCTCGATCATAAGTAAACATCATTAACCGTAGACAGCAGGTAACATTAACAGTAATTATTGTGATTTCATTAACATATTCATTCAGCAACTAAGTCAACTTAGCTCACTGTGCGGTTTACCCTATCGGCGAAACTCCCAAGTTTCGCCATCATTCACGTCGACGAAAATCATGTTTCGCCATCATTCATGTCGACGAAACTCATGTTTCGCCATCATAAGTGTTTCGTCAATCTAAGTGTTTCATCATCATGCATAACAGTTACACATTTCCCGTAATACGCAGAATCCCAATCATCATCTAATCATTACCCATATCATGCAACTACCAACCCTAATCCATCCGACTGTATCATCGGCAATTTATCAATTCACAGGGATTCGTTTTACAGTTGCCATGCTTTGTACACATAAGTTTTCCATGATTCAACAATAACCATAAACATACAATCAAATCATGAATACTGTTAACACACAACAATCACACAACAATCATCAACAAGATACTCTAACTACCTATTTAAACTATACGAATTCATGATCGACATTGCCAATAAGAAATCAACCGTCTGTTCATAACCTAGGACAATCAATACATAATAAGATAAGTGTTGTCGCACTCACTGGAGAATTGAAACAGAATAACGGTGCCTGAATTAGCGAGAAGAGAAAGCTTTGAGTGAAAGAAAGATCGCCGTCGGTTACACGAAAGTGGAGAATGATGTTTTAGGGTTTGCCAAAGAGTGTAACTAGACTTATATTAAAACGCTGGGCCTCACAAAGTCTGGGCCTCACTGGGCCGTAAAACTGTTTGGCGAAACTCCCTGCTCGACGAAAGACGAGTTTCGTTGAGATCCCACACGGCGAAAGTCCCCAGTTTCGTCAAGGGTCACACTAACTTCTTGGATGACTTGACTTATTATTAAACATTGACTTATTACTTGACTTATTATTAAACATTAACTTATTGATAACTTTAACATTTACCTTAAACCATCAACATAACCATCCTATTAACATTCAAACAAAACAATGTAATGATACAATGCAACAACTTATAAAACAGGATCCTAAAACAAACGACACATAAAGGAAAGGTCTTGAGATTTCGGGTTGTCACATCATCCCCAACTTGAAAGAAATTTCATCCCGAAATTTGACAAGCAATCCAAAACAGTACGGTGCGAGGTTTTGAGATCAGGATGACTGTGTATTTTCGGCGGGTGCCACATCATCCCCAACTTGAATGGGAATTTCATCCCGAAATTCACTAGTCACATTAGATTTCGATTTGCCATACTAGGACTTGTCATCTGGGAATAAATGTGGGTACATGAGCTTCATCTGATCTTCGCATTCCCAGGTGAACTCCGGTCCACGCCTTGAGTTCCAACGAACTCTCACAATCGGAATTCGGCTGTACTTATGAACCTTGACTTCCCGATCCATAATTTCAATTGGTTCTTCAATAAACTGTAATTTATCGTCAATTTTCAGTTCCTGAAATGGTACTACAAGTGTTTCATCTGATAAACACTTCTTCAGCTGTGAAACGTGGAACACATCGTGAACGTTACCCAGCTCAGTAGGTAACTCGAGCTTGTACGCCACTTTACCAATTTACTCCAGAATTCTGAATGGCCCAACATAACGAGGGTGAGACCTTCAACATAACGCGATCATTTACTTCAAACTCCAAAGGTTTCCTACGCTTATCAGCATAGCTTTTCTGGCGATCACGCGCTGTCGCCATACGATTCCTGATCTGAACGATCTTTTCTGAAGTTTCCAACACAAGTTCAGGGCCTGTGACCTGGCTGTCACCCACCTCAGCCCAACAGAGAGGTGAACAACACTTTCGTCCGTATAATGCTTCGAATGGAGCTGCCTGAATGCTGGTATGGTAACTGTTGTTGTAGGAGAACTCTGTCAGTGGTAAGTGTTTCTCCCAACCCTTTCCAAAATCAACCACGCATGCTCATAACATATCTTCAAGTGTCTGGATGGTCCGCTCACTTTGACCATCCGTTTGCGGGTGATAAGCAGTGCTTATATCGAGACGCGAGCCAAATGATTTGTGCATCGACTGCCACAAATCTGAGATGAAACGCGGGTCACGGTCAGAAATAATAGATGTCGGCACCCCGTGCCTAGAAACCACCTCTTTAAGATAGACAACAGCTAGTTGTGAGAACTTATCTGTTTCCTTGATTGCTAGAAAATGCACTGACTTCGTGAGACGGTCAACGATCACCCTTATTGTATCATTCCCGTTTTGAGTTCTAGGTAGCCCTGTGACAAAATCAATTGCGATTTGCTCCCATTTCCACATGGGTATTTCTGGTTGTTGGAGCAATCCAGATGGTTTCTGATATTCCACTTTAACTTTCGAGCAGGTCAAACATTTACTCACATAAGTTGCGATATGAGCTTTCATCTTTGGCCACCAATACATGACTTTGAGGTCCTGATACATCTTATCCGAACCTGGGTGAACAGTGTAGGATCGAGATTCGACCTTAACGAGTCGTTCAGAAGAGTTTTTGCTTAATACGAGAGGCGGAAACAAACGTATTGAGGTAATTCAGCTTGCAATTCACTTTAAACTGTCTTTTGATTGATATAACAAAGATTTACAGTGAGCAGACACTTCGGCAGCAGTTCGACTCTGAAACTGGAAAGTTCCAAATGAGAATCAAGACACTACTATTTATAGGCATGCTTATTTCATGCGAAACAGCCCAAGCGAAATAACCAGGTCATTTCGTACGAAATGACAAAGTCATTTCGTGCGAAATAGCTTGTCCATTTCGTGCGAAATCAGCATCTAACATGTTTTCTCGTATTTCGTGCCCTGTTCTATCTAATCTAATACAAGACTCGATACAAGACGAAGTCGACAGAGATATGCACTAACAGACTCCCCCTTGGATGTTGACGAAGTCTTCAGTGTCGAGTCTTCAAAATCTTCAATCTTTATCAGTCTTCTTGTGCTCTTTCCAAAGTGTCTGACAGTGTAAGTATCCTCAATCTCTGTCTTCTCTTTTTCTCAATCACAATCTGACTCTCGAGCTTTCTAATTCTCTTGATCAGATCTCTTGATTCCTTAAATTCATCAGCATCATCAGCTTGCGTGAACGTCAGGATCTGAACTTGGCTCTACAATCTTCAAACTCCCCTTTGTTAGCAGACCCCCCTTGAATTGTGCTGGGATTGTAGTCTGGCTTAGCTTTTGGTTTAGAATTGAAACCTGGCTCACCTTCTGCTCAGGTTTAATCACGGAGTCCTGCACAAATCTCTACCTCAAACATAAATTTCACAAATTTAAAATTTGACAAATTTATATATCACATATAGGTATTTATCAAATAAAAATGATTTAACATTTTTAAATTTGCAGATGAACCACTTGTAAAAATACCAAGTTCAAACATATTTCTTATTTCAAATAGACTCCCCCTCACTGATTGTCCATCATGTTTAGCATTTGGAATTTTGAAAATCAGCTTTTCAACATCAGTTATCAAAAATCTTTTTGGTTTTTCAAAAATTTATGCTAAAACACACTTAAAATCTTTTTGGATTTTTTTATTTAAAAGAAAAACAGTAAAGAAATATTTACAGACAATATTTTTGTGAGTTTGTGTAAGAGGATCATATCAGTTTTTGACAAATCACTAACACCATTAAGATTTAAACATTTTAAGTTCTAAATGATTCACTTAGATTGTCAGTATACTGATCCATTTAAATTTTCACACAAAGTTCAACTGATTCAAGATACGAGATTAGTGTTTTAAGCACTTAAACTTATTCGCGTGTACCATCTCAGAATATACTCCCGTATCCAGACTCCTATATTCAGTCTTAGAGGTGAATGTATACTAGTGATATCTGTAAAGGGTTAATTGCGAGACCATGAGAGCTCAGGCTATTGCTTCCGCAAAATCAGAGAGATGATGGTTCGCTTTTTGGTGGATTCCCTTTAGAGAATCTTTTCTTCAACAACACATGATTAGCATTTTTCAATATTTCATTATTTTTTATGCTGAGGGCGGGCTTTAAGATTAAAGCAATGCAAAGTATTATACGAGGACTAGGCTATTGCTCCCGCAAAATCAGAAGTCCTGGTATAATACCCTAGATATCACCACACACAAAGACCTAGTATGTCAGAAATAGAAAGCCCTTCAAACAAGATTTTAGGGGTTACCTATATATCCGAGAGATGTTCCCCACGAAATAAGTAAGTTTGATATTTAGGTTTATATCTCGACAACAATCTACTAAGCGTGTAAAAACCTACTCGCACATCATCAGTGAGACCGTTTATCACATTACGACTTTCCAATTCTTTAGCGTGCTGTGATAGTCTACTGATGTACTATCATTTCCTCTTTTTACAACAAAACTCATTTTGAATTTTTATCATGTTTTTGACTTTTCAAATTTTCCAATGTTTTTGGATTTTCTGAAAATTTCTTACTCACCCTAAAATTCAAAACCATTTTAAAGAAAAATTTGACAAACCGATGTGAATTGCTTCAAATCGCCATCCACTTGGCGTAAACAATCAGAACTCCCCCTGACAACAAACTATTTTCCCATTAAGATTTCAAAACACTTAAGTTTGTTTTAATCAAAATGGCTTTTCTGGAAAATTAGTTTTGTTGGGGTTTCATCATATTGCTTTTCAACCACTTGTATGAAAGTTAAAACAAGTTCAACTTAATGACCTTGATTAACCACTTGTAAGTACATATCACAATACCACTTGAAAATTGAAATATGACATTTTTCACTTTTTAAGAAAGATGTCGATTCATGCTCCACGATTACCAACTTGGGAGCTCCGGCAAGTTAGAATTTTTACATATGAAAAACAGACATCCAAGCCTGACCAAACTTGGATGTGTCTTCTTCAACTTCACTCGGGGTATAAGTTGCCTTCTTTGATTCATAAAAATCTTTAACCCCTTTAACCTTTCCATCGATCATCTTCCCAAAAATCTTTTTCACGTTTCCATTAAAAACCTTTTCGACATCAAATTCTTTCTTCTCAGAATAGAATTGATTCGAAATCTCAACGTTTCCAACTTTTTGTTTAAAATTTTCAGTCCTCAATGGTGGAAAATTGACATCATCCATTGGCGGAACTGAATTTTCTTCTTTTGAATAACTGGTGGCTCCTCTGACTTTGTGGAATCAGATTCATCGCCAGTTTTCACATCAGATTTCTTCACAACCCATTTTTGGTTGTCAAGATTCACTCTTCTTTTGTAAAACTTTTTCGAGCATTCACCAACTTCATATGTTGAGTTTTTAAACACTTTGAATCTTTCAGTTGGTGGTTCAGATTTGTCAACAACTTTTTCTTTTAATTTTTTAGAAACTCCCTGTTTTGTGTTGGTTGCCTTTGGGCAGTTCCAGGCAATGTGACCAACTTCTTGACATCTGTAACATGTTCTTGTCTCCTTTCTCTGATGAACTCCATTCTTCTCATGTTTCTGTTTTTCTGCAAGAAACTCCTTGTTTGATTGCATCCAGAATAAGCTCTTTGCTTCTTTGTCACAATTGGTCCCTGAAACAAATTTTGTATTTGTTTTAGAAATTTTCTCATTTTTATGATTTTCTGGTGGAATAAATCCAAGACCTTTCTTTTTGAAATTACCGTTATGGTTTGGTTTCTTTTGAAAACCAGAACCAGAACTGTAACCCTTTTTCTTGTTCAGTCTTTGTTGAACTCTTGAAGTGTATCTTTTAGGTTTTCCATTAAGATTTACATCTTTTATTTCAGAAATATTAATTTCAGTTAATTTGAAAACCTTTTGAATCTTTTCAATTTGAACACTTCTTATTGGAAATTCCTCATCAAAATATAATTTATCTGAATCACTCAAAGTATATGCAACTTTGAATGTTTTGTCATTCAAATTAGATTTTGATAACAGGAATTCTTTATTGTAAACTCTTTTAACTGACGAATTTTGGACTGTCAACTGATGATGAACTCGAACTTTTGGATTCTGACTTTGACTCTGACTCCTCATCCTTATCCAACACCTGATCGACCACTTTCTTTATTAACTCAGACTCATGATCAGTGTCAGACGATGTGAACGTTATGTCAATGTTTTCTGGTAATTCACCAGTTGTTTCAGACTTCGATTTTATATTGACTGCCTTTTTGACTTGCTCCTCATTAGGTTTTCTGGGAGAATAACCTTCCCAGATCGGAGGCGGATACTTGTTATAACTGACACTTTGTTTCTTACCAGTATCCTTCTCTTTCGACTTCTCATCTTGAAAAGCTTCTAAACCTGCAACAGTTGGATAAATTCTGTCAATCAAATAATCAGAACTAGAATAACTTTGCAGTAATCGTCTGATTCTTTCATTTTCAATCCTTTCTGTCTCCAACTCTTATTTCAACTTTGCACATTCTTCAATGTAATGGTTAGTGGCCTTCTGCTTTGACATCATCACAGCATTCATCATTTTTAAAGCATCTTCTCTTTCAGAATTCGTCTTTTGGAGACCATTCACTGTTCTATTCAACACATCATACGATTCTTTCACATAATTGAGGTCGAACAATAATTTTTCTTTCATCTTATCTTGCTCACTCAACTTCTCCTCTTTCTCTTCACATTGCTTACATGATTCCAAACACTTTAGACACGGTTTGGAAACTTCAATAATCTTTTCGACTTCAATTATCTTTTCAACTTTAACTACTTTTTCAGCTTCAACTGCCTGCTCAGTAGCTTTATCTTCATCACTTTGTTCAGAATTCTTTTTCTAAGCAACACTATCACATTTCACCTTTTTCTTTTCTTTTGCTACTCGTTTCTCCTTCAGCTTCTCCAATCTATCTGCAAAATAAAATTCAAAACTTTCAGGAGATAATAAATATTTTCCAATATTTATTTGTGTTTCTTCTTCATCATCACTGCTATCGGATGATGATTGATCAAAGACTGTTGTCTTTTCTGAACTATCATCTGAAGAAACAAACTCTTCATCTTGATTCTTCTCAACATTAAAAAACCCTTTCATCCATTCCTTCATCAAATCTGGTTCTTGAACTATCTGAGCAATTAACGCCACTGTCTTTGAATCAGGCGGAATGTATTTGTCCCAACTGAAACCTTCTGCTACTTTTTCATCATCTTGATCAATTACACCAAAATAAGCTTTCTTATTTGATTCTTCGATTGCCTTCCTAGCATGTGCAGTCTTTGAATCTTGTGATTGATATGGTTGTTGAGCAACTTGTTGATATATGGATTTTCGATAATAATCATTACTACCGAAAGGATTCTTTCCTCCACTTGCTTCTCGATTGGTACATTCCCTATTAAAATGTCCTTTTTCCCTGCATAAAAAACAAGTAACTTTAGATTTATCAAAACCCAAAGTAGAAACATTTGCATCCACGAAATCATCTCTTCCTGTAATCATCTTGAATTTTTCAGCTCTTCTCAAAACACTCGCTAAACACCACTTTATATCCATTAACTCCATTTCCTCAGCATCAGTCTGATCGTAATCCTCTTTCGTCAACATAGGATTTCCGATCCTTCCTGCAACCAACCCTTCATATGATTCCAACACTGTAGTAAGTAACGCCATATGACTTTTAGCAACCTCTTCAGAGAAATTTTGACCGTTCTGAAGATGCAACGCAATATTGCAATGTAACACATGACCATTACTGCTATTTGAGCTTTGAAACTGATGACTCGAGGTTGAAACCTTCGGATTAACACTTGGATATGAGGAAAATCCACTGCTGCTGTTTGAACTTTGATTTACTGATCCAGATGAGTTTTCTGCACTAAAAGCAGTTTGGACTTTCGGACTTGCTTCAAGATCCTGAACACTTCCTTTATAGTACATCTTAATGTCTTGTTGACCACTTGGATTGCTCATTCTAGCAATCTTTTGCTGCTCAAGATCTTGTCCTTCAATCTTTTCGATAAACTGAGAAATTGTCAAGCCATCATATTCTCCAGTATTCTTTAATATCATCAAAAAGTACCCCATTCTTTTTGCGGTAAGGCATCAGCCAATTTGTCAACCCATTCTTCTCGTTCTTTATTTATTTCTAACAAAGACATTGAACGAACTAAGTGACAATATCTCTCAATTATTTTCCTGGTATTTTCACCCGGCAAACTCGTAAACAGATCAAATTCTTTCTTTAATAATGATTTCTAATTCCTGATCATTTTCTCACTTCCCTCAAACTTAACACGAAGTGCATCCCAAATTGAACGTGAAGTGTTATCATGTTGAAGTAATATGAAAATGTCCTTTTTCACAGCTTGTTGCAACAAACTAATCATCATCTTTTCAGCTTAGTACATGTCACTCTCTTTGTCTGTCAATTCAGAAATCGATTTGTTAACTCCCACATCAGTACGAGGTTTAACATACTTCTTCTCAATACATTCCCAAGACCTTAAAGGATTAGCTTGAACCCAATTTTCAAACCGATCTTTCCATCCATAGTATTCTTCAATACCCATTAGCTTCGGGGGTTTTTGCAAAGTTCCTGTTTCATTTTCCATGTTCATGCTTTGAGCAATAGTATTAGGAGTACTTGGGGCAGTAGCAAACGCATTATAGAATTCCTCTTCCATGATTTGGTAACAAGTTTCACAAAATCAGCTTTTCAAACGAAATCAGCACTCTCAAACGAAATACACTTTCAAGCGAAATAATTGATTCGTACGATATAAGATTCTGCTTGGTGCGAAATGACAAATTTCGTGCGAAACAGATGATTTCGTGCGAAATGAAGCACTCTTTCAAACGGAATGACAATCTGGTGCGAAATGGGTCTATTTCGTGGGAAATAGATTACTGAAAAGTGATTTCGTGCAAAATCAAAGACTCAATTCGTACGAAATGCTGCTGATGTCATCATCTCGGCCATATTTTTGTCAAATTAATCAGATTTTAGTCCAATTTTAGGTCTGAAACTTTCAAGGCATTGTTAAAACAGTGTTTCGCATATAATGTGTGAAAATTAAGCCATTTTATCCGTAAAAACTTGTTAATTTTGAAAAAGAAGGTGTAGAAATCAGAATTTGGAGCTGAATCGGTAAGAACTCTTCCTCCTGAGCTCTGATACCACTTGTAGGATCGAGATTTGACCTTAACGAGTCGTTCAGAAGAGTTTTTGCTTAATACAAGAGGCGGAAACAAACGTATTGAGGTAATTTAGCTTGTAATTCACTTTAAACTGTCTTTTAATTGATATAACAAAGATTTACAGTGAATAGACACTTCGGCAGCAGTTCGACTCTGAAACCGGAAAGTTCCAAATGAGAATCAAGACACTACTATTTATAGGCATGCTTATTTTGTGCGAAACAGCCCAAGCGAAATAACCAGGTCATTTCGTACGAAATGACAAAGTCATTTCGTGTGAAATAGCTTGTCCATTTCGTGCGAAATCAGCATCTAACATGTTTTCTCGTATTTCGTTCCCTGTTCTATCTAATCTAATACAAGACTCGATACAAGACGAAGTCGACAGACATATGCACTAACAGACAGAGTATCGAGACTTGTGTGCTTCGTCCATCACAAGCTCTCTAAGGATACCAAACAACAGAATCCGTATCCGCTCCATAAAATAGTAAATACCATCTGATCTCTTCTCGAGTCGTTTCTCCATACCCCGTAAATACTCAGCTTCATAGTTTTCTTCCTTCAATGCCTCGGCCTGAGCTGAACGGATCTGATCGGGCAGGTTAGAATGAATGGTAAGCTGCAAAGCGCGAACACGTTTGGGTTTCGATTCCTTTCTACTAAGAGCGTCGGCTACAACGTTGGCCTTACCCGGATGATACTTGATTGCACAATCATAATCGTTTAAAAGTTCTACCCAGCGACGCTGTCGCATATTTAGATCCTTCTGGTCGAAAATGTGCTGAAGGCTCCTGTGGTCGGTATAAATAGTGCATTTAGTACCGTACAGGTAATGCCTCCAGATCTTGAGCGCAAATACTACAGCTCCCAACTCCAAGTCGTGTGTCGTATAATTCCTCTCGTGAACCTTCCACTGTCGAGAGGCGTAAGTAATCACGTTGTTGCGTTGCATCAGCACGCAACCAAGACCCTGTAAGGAAGCATCACAGTATACTACAAAGTCTTCTGTACCTTCAGGTAGAGACAAAATCGGTGTACTGTAGAGTTTCTGTTTTAATAGTTGGAAATCCTCTTCTTGTTTCGTTCCCCAAGAGTATACTACGCCCTTCTGTGTCAACGAGGTGAGGGGTTGCGCGATCTTTGAAAAGTCTTTAATAAATCTTTGATAATACCCAGCGAGACCAAGAAATTGTCACACCTCCGAAGGATTCTTTGGTGCCGCCCAATTTCTAACAGCATCAACCTTTGCAGGATCCACGTGTATCCCCAATTCATTAACAATGTGTCCAAGGAAGTGTACCTCTCGAATCCAAAAGTCACACTTGGAAAACTTCGCGTAGAGTTGCTCCTTCCTCAGGAGCTCCAAAATAAGATGTAAGTGCCGCTCGTGATCTTCCTTGTTATTCGAGTAGATCAAAATGTCGTTGATGAATACGATAACAAAATCGTCGAGATACGGTTTGCATACACGGTTCATGAGATCCATGAAGACCGTTGGCGCGTTAGTCAACCCAAACGACATAACTAGAAATTCATAGTGTCCATAACGCGTTCGAAAAGCTGTTTTAGGAACATCCTCCTCTCAGACTCTCACCTGATGATAGCCCGATCTTAAGTCGATATTCGAATAAAAACTTGACCCCTGCAACTGGTCAAACAAGTCGTCGATGCGTGGCAATGGATAACGGTTCTTAATAGTCACCTTGTTGAGTTCCTGATAATCAATGCACATGCGAAAGGACCCGTCTTTCTTCTTTACAAACAACACTGGGGCTCCCCAAGGCGAAGAACTGGGTCGAATAAAGCCTCTGTCCAAAAACTCTTGTAGTTGATTAGATAGCTCCTGCAACTCTCCAGGTGCTAAATGATAAGGAGCATGAGCAATTGGGGCCGCTCCTGGCACAAGGTCAATCTGAAATTCCACTTGGAGATGAGGAGGTAAACCAGGAAGTTCCTCAGGGAATACATCGGCAAATTCGCGTACAACTGGCAGATCCTCGATCTTTCTTTCCCCTGACAGAGTATAAGTAACAAGTGCTAGAATAGCAGGATACCCCTTTCGTAGACATTTCTGCGCTTGCATAGCTGAGATGATACCAACCATCGCACCACTGCGATGCCCCTGAACCGATAATGACTCTCCACCAGGGAGAGGAATACATACAATCTTCTCTTTACACAGAATCTCAACTTGGTGTTTAGACAGCCAATCCATACCAACCACTATATCAAAACTACCGAGGGTAACAGGAAGAAGATCAATATCAAATACTTGGCCTACAAGATCTAACTTACACCCAAAAAGGACATGCAAAGCTTCAATCGTTTTGCTATCGGCTAACTCTACCACATGCTTAACTTCTAGGGGTGTTGGGGCTAACCCTAATCGTTGACCAAACTCTAGGGACACATAACTCCAATCGGCACTGGAATCAAACAATACAGAAGCAAAAAGGTTGTTCACAGAAAACGTACCAGTCACGACATTGCCTTCGTTTCTAGCATCTCCTGCTCCAATAGTAAATACCCTTCCACGAGCTCCATTGCCCCCGTTGTTGCCATTATTATTATTCCCAGCATTGTTGTTGTTCTGACGGTTGTTGTTATCGTTGGCATTCTGATTCAGCTAAGGGCAATCCTGTTTAATATGACCCTCATCCCCACATTGGAAACACCCCCTTTTAGAACCTTGGTTCTGATGGGACTGTTGCCTTCGCTGCTGCTGATGCTGTTGATTCTGTTGCTGGTTTTGCTGCTGCTGCTTTGGGTACGAAGCTCTACAATCCTTTGCCATATGGCCCACCTTGTCACACCTGTGGCAGGCCTGAACACATGCTCCATGATGATGATACCCACACTTGTTGCACTTTAGCTTCCTACCAACATAGGAGCCTTGACCTTGATTGCTGCCCTGGACCCTGATTGCTGCCCTGGACTTGGTTAACTGAGGACGACTGACTGAAACTGCGGTTGTTTCTATTGTCAGGCCTTTTCTGAGATTGACTGGCACTGGTTGCTTTATCAGTATCATTCCACTTGCGCTTGTTATCACTAGCAGGTGTGGTAGCTGTAGTAGTAGAGGTAGTAGCAGATTTACTAGGCGGCAATGAGCCACGCTCGACCTCTTGGTCAGTGATCCTATGTGCCAAATGGATGATCTGGGGCATATTATTATGGTTAGCAGCAGTGACATACCCCTTTATAGCTGGTGCTAGGCCCTTGAGATACAACTCAATTCGTCGATGTGGAGGTCGAGACAGATTAGGGCACAAAATTGCTAGTTCATGAGATCGTTTTGTGTAAGCCTCGATCTCGGATCCTTCCATATTCAAATCGTAGAACTCATTCTCGAGCTTTTGAATCTCATCCCGAGGACAGTACTCTTCTCGTATCAACTCCTTAAAATCCTCCCAAGTAGTGGTGTTAGCCATATCGATGCCCAACATCTGCACCTGGGCATTCCACCAAGTTAAGGCACCATCCTCCAAGGTGCCTGTAGCATAATTCACACGGTCCCCCACGGGACAGTTACACATAGCAAACACTGATTCAGCCTTCTCAATCCAACGCAGTAAACCTACAGCCCCTTCAGTCCCACTGAACGTCTGGGGCTTACAATCCATGAATGTCTTGAATGTGCAGGTATGCGGATTGTTCTGATGTGCTGGCTAACCTAATGGACGAAAGAAAATACAACACAGGGGTAAGAGTTGTGTACGCGACACAAGATTAAAGAGTGTTTGGCACATTTCGTACCAGCTTGGTAGGATGCCAAAGCCTCAGCCACTCGTGTGTTGATTAAGTTTGTCAGCTCAGCTTGGGTCATCGCGATGTGACCACGTCCATGACCTCATCCACTCATGATTCTATATAAGGAGAGGGAACAAATTTAAGAGTCAAGATGAGGTAAGAGTCAAGTATCACGTTGAAATCTACAAACTACCAAGTTTACACACAATAGGGCAGAACCCTTCTCACACTCGTTAAGCCTCACTGGGACTTACATACACCTCACGTTATTATTATGTGTGCACCCATAATAATAAGGCAATTTGCATGCTTATCTCAGTGCCTCTTAACTTGCACTAGAAGTTTCCCCCACATTTAAATAGCAAAACGAAAGGTATTGTAGGATTACGAATCACAAAAGTCAAAGAGTAGTGTCACACTATCAAATCACCATAGTATCTAGTATATCGTTTCATGCGATCTGTGAGTGTGTGACTACTAAACAAGTAATGCATAAAGTAAACAGATGACGAACCTTGCAATCAGGAGCTGAGTGTCATGGTCGATTTTCGAAGTTGTTCGGTTATAGTCTGGTTTTATAAAAACATTTTAAAACCTAGTTCACTATAACCTGGCTCTGATACCAAACTGTCACACCCCAAAATACCACATGCGGATTCACCACGGGACGTGTGACGTACCAGGATCTAAGACACCAATCACATTGAACCAATAATAAATATTTAAATAAAACATTCGATTCATAGCATAAGATAAATCCAAGTCATAACTTTAAACCAAATAAAACGTTCAACGGAAGCATAAAGTAAATTGTTAAATAACTGTTTCAAAATAAGTGTTCAAAATCAATGTATCAAATATCCAAGAGTCTCGATCCATGACCACTCCAGCACTCCCAGATAGCAAGTCCATAATCAGAAATCTAACGACCTGCAAGCATGCAGACAAGTGTGTCAGACGACGCTGGTAAGTTCAAAGTTTGTTATCGTGTTTAGTTACCAATTACCAGATTAAAACGTTTCACAGATTCATTGTTGTTAATCACACGCTTACCGCCGATGGCTCCAGATTATTTACCCTAAACCCCATTGTCTTTATCAAAGCAATGGTCAAGATGGGGGTCACTAGTTCACTCCCGACCTCCTCGGTGCGGTGTGAGGGTCCCAAACCTAAGTAGCGCTACTAACTAGTACCCTGTTGCCCTACAAGCAACGATCTGTAGGAGGGACTTGAATGATAGATACAGACGTGCATTAAAAAAACATCCCAGGTTTAACATTCCAGTCAAACCCATTACCCGACATTCCCTTCCCGGAACGTTTACCAGATGTCCCCAACCCGGGACACATGCTTGGAAAAGAGCAGTGAACTCACCTTGGTTTGCTCGGTATGTTTTGTTACTTCTTCGCACTTAAACAATCACAGCTTATGGTATTCAAGCACTCGTAATTAGTTCATGTTCACGTATAGTCATAATGTGTATACAAGCTATCACAGCAGTTACACAATTCATATAATCCCACAATTCACGTATATGTTCCGAAATAATGCTTAACAGTTATGTGTACTGTACTAGGTGTATGAACCAAACTATGTCACTCGATCATAAGTAAACATCATTAACCGTAGACAGCAAGTAACATTAACAGTAATTATTGTGATTTCATTAACATATTCATTCAGCAACTAAGTCAACTTAGCTCACTGTGCGGTTTACCCTATCGGCGAAACTCCCAAGTTTCGCCATCATTCATGTCGACGAAACTCATGTTTCGCCATCATAAGTGTTTCGTCAATCTAAGTGTTTCGTCATCATGCATAACCGTTACACATTTCCCGTAATATGCAGAATTCCAATCATCATCTAATCATTACCCATATCATGCTACTACCAACCCTAATCCATCCGACTGTATAATCGGCAATTTATCAATTCACAGGGATTCGTTTTACAGTTTCCATGCTTTGTACACATAAGTTTTCCATGATTCAACAATAACCATATGCATACAATCAAATCACAAATACTGTTAACGCACAACAATCACAAAACAATCATCAACAAGATACTCTAACTACCTATTTAAACTATACGAATTCATGATCTACATTGCCAATAAGAAATCAACCATCTGTTCATAACCTAGGACAATCAATACATAATAAGATAAGTGTTGTCACACTCACCGGAGAATTGAAACAGAATAACGGTGCCTGAATCAGTGAGAAGAGAAAGCTTTGAGTGAAAAAAAGATCGCTGTCGGTTACACGAAAGTGGAGAATGATGTTTTAGGGTTTGCCGAAGAGGGTAACCAGACTTATATTAAAACGCTGGGCCTCACAGAGTCTGGGCCTCACTGGGCCGTAAAACTGTTTGATAAAACTCCCTGCTCGACGAAAGATGAGTTTTGTCGAGATCCCACACGGCGAAAGTCCCCAGTTTCGTCAAGGGTCACACTAGCTTCTTGGATGACTTGACTTATTATTAAACTTTGACTTATTACTTAACTTATTATTAAACATTAACTTATTATTAAACTTTAACATTTACCTTAAACCATCAACATAACCATCCTATTAATATTCAAACGAAACAATGTAATGATACAATGCAACAACTTATAAAACATGATCCTAAAACAAACGACACATAAAGGAAAGGTCCTGAGATTTCGGGTTGTCACATTAATATATGTCTAATTATTGACCAAAATGCTCTTTTGAGCATAAAATGGTTTTTAAACCATATTGAATTATAAATTGGAATACTTACTGACGTGGTAACATAATGAACATGTTTTGGCATAATGAACTTGACATTGACTCATCAGATCACCTGATACCGCCTATGCGCGTACGGTTGACTTATATAACTTACTTTATATGAGTTAACCGAATTGGTTCAAATTCCTTCAATTTCACATCTAATTAGAATGCAATATTATATTACCCATATTATACAAGTCATAGTACTTGTGAGGGTACAAACTGTTTTGGTCAAAAATTACCGAAGCAATTTAGTGATCAAATTAGTTAAGTGAGGTAGTGTGCTAAAATTATGTGTGAAAAATATGTTAACCAAGTTAGTTATAAAAATAGTTTCAAGATACGGCTCAAGATATAGAGCTGTATCTATGATCAAACAATGAGCAGAAAAGTAAAGGTTGACACGTGATGTACGAGGAAAGCCCTTGATCAATCTAGATCGCCGGCATAAAACCTCGGGAGCTGACAATCGCAGCTGCCTTGTTCTTCTATTGCTTCAAATATCAGGATACAGTGCAGGATGTGGTGTGGATCAACTATGTGTTACAATGTAATTCGAATACAAGTGTTGTGTGTAGTGTTTGCAGTGAGCTAGAGAGAAAGTGTTTGAAAATGTGAAAGTTGAGTGCCTTAATCTGATCCACCCCCATCTATTTATAGTAAAACAAATTTAACAAACTATCTTAAATAACCGGGATCCAGCGAATATTCCTCAGTCGAACGTTGTAGACCTGGTCTTTCGGGTTCAACGTCTCTCCCATAACAAATACGTCCGAGTCTTGAGGAAACGAAGTCCATTTGACCGTTGGCAAGTCCCAGTCTTTAACCTGCACGTGATTAATTCGATCAACCTCAGGATATCGCCCAAGATGTTAGCAATATCCTCGTCCAGCATCCTGGTCACAAATAAACAATAAAAAGCAGGATATTGGTCAAGATATGTATGCTTAGAAAATGACCCATAACAATTGTCCCCAAATATATCGGTTGGTATACCAATCCAACGGATATATTTTAAAAGTTTTATCCCGTAATTCAAGGCATTTAAAACAAAGCGACGGTCAAGATCACATCATAACCTCCAACGCGCTTTTAGCTCAATGGAGATCCACAATGCCCCTATATCTTCTCTCTTCTTGTTTGAAAAGCAGATATCTCCAACAGAGTCTCCAGGTAATTCCCCATTTCTCATTCACTTTCTGTCAATTTTTCTTGCCTTATTCGTAATGGCTGCCGAGATCTTCACCCAGCAGAATCTCCTCAAAAATCCTGAAAAGGAGGTCTGCGCTTTCGACAACGCAGACATCGCGGCTTTGAGAGCTTCCGGTGCTTTCCCTGATAACACAGTCTTTAGATCGTTCGATCGGTCAATTCGATCGGATGTTTCTTCCACAGATTGGGTCTGCTTTCCAGCATACCCTTTTTCGCTGGGTCTTCGATACCCCTTTCCCGAATTCACGATGCAATTCTTCCGAACCACCGGCATCTCTTTTGCTCAAACCATTCCCATGGTTTGGAGAGTATTAATCGTACTCAACCAAATCAAAAACCTTCACTGCCCCGACCTCTGCATCGAGGATCTGCCTATTGCTTATCGCCTCCGATCCCACGGCTCTAGCCGGTTCTTGCTTTTTTCGACCTCTAGCAAACCCCTTATTCTTAAAGCCACCAAAAACGAAGATGGATGGCAACGCAAATTTTTCTTTGTCAAACGAGACTCCATTGCTGAGGGTGCCAGCCTTCCGGTGGAGTGGTTAACCACCGGTAGGGTCATAAATGCTCTCATGTACCTTTAGATTTTTATCTTTTACTAATATCCTTCTTTTTGATTCTTATGCAGTGAATTTCAAGGAAGTAGCTCCCCCCACCGCTGAATCAGAGGAAAGAATCAAAACTGTTTACCAATTACCTGCAATAAACAGGAGTTTCACCACACACGTCCCGAGTTCCAGTCAATACTCGTCATCTGAAATGTCTGGTAAGGATTACTTTTAAAATAGTTAGTTAGTATAGCATAATAGAATGAAAAGTAATAATAATGCAAAACTTTTTCCTTTATGCAGCACCGGCCAAGATCCCTGAAGTCTTTGACCTCGACGAGTTGGACAGTTATTCTGATCAGGTTTTGGTCAAGAAGAAACCTAGTCCCAGGGCCATAGCCTCATCCAAACCCAGTGGTTCCAAAGCCATTGTCATCAGCAAACCCTTGCCAACTACCAAGCCCCGGAGCTCCAGCTCTCGTAAAAGGAAAGAGCCCGATTCCCCCGTCATTTCTGACACTTTTCCCTATGAGAAGCACGGGTTCATTAAAGCTAGCGGGTTTATGACTTCCTTTCTTAACCAGGTTAGTATTCTCCAACCACATCCTGCAACTTACATCATTTACAAAGATTTATCAATATTAATACCTGTCCTCTTACTTTCGCAGGGTCTTGAGCGTCTGGTTCATCTATATCAAGAATCCTGCGGGCTTAACAAGATGCTTGAATCCAAGTTAAAGGAAACAGAGGTCACGATCTCCGATCAAGGCATGATTGCAGCAGCCAAATCTCGTCATTACGAGGAGAAGTTCAAAGCTATGATTCAAGAACACCAGACTGCTCTCAACAAAGCTACTCTTCAAGCCCAAGCCGATCTTGAAGCTGCCCATGTGCAACAAGAACGGGATATGGTCACCTACCGGGATAGCCTTAAGAGTTCCGTCGTCATTTCTCTTCTCCAGGCCAGGCTGAAGATGGCCCATGAAGCCAAGACACTAGGTTTTGAATGCCCTTCTTGGGACGTTGGTGCCTGGGAAACGAGACTAAAGAATCTTGGCGGCATTTCTACCACACCAGCTACCGAAGGATCCCCCAAAGTAGCTGAAAAAGCTAACGATGCTGAGAGGGTTGCTGAGGTGGATCCTGAGACGGATGCTGCTGAAATTACCGCGAACGAAGATAGCATTGCCCCCTAAAACTTATTTCCTTTTGTTTGAGCAATTTTATGTCTTATGAACAATTTTTATTTTCTGCATTAAAACAATTTGATAACCGAAGGCGGATGGGTCCTGGGTTTCAGGATGAAGCCTTTGGTTATCAGCTAGTACTGTTTATTTCCAGTAATTTCATCTTTCATTTTTCTTGCTATCACTTTCTGTCTTTCTTATTATAGACCTTAGTTTTGAAAAATATAGTCAGTGATATATTACCAAAACTTTTATTAATTCAATCACCTTTAGAGAAAATTAAAAGATAGTTCATTTTAAAACCTGTTATGACGATACTAACTTAATTAAAGTTTCAAACTAGTACCAGTTTCATATATCTTAATCAAATATCCTGAAAAGTATTTTGAAAATATATTTTGAGAATATATCCCGGGAATTTATCCTAATCAGGATATTTAACCTTTTACCAAACATAGTATTGTCAAAAACTTAAACGATGTTTACAAAGGAAATATTATACCAGGAATAGGGTATAACCCTATTATCAAACCTCAATCCCTTTGCAACTTTTCCAATGAAGATGTCCCCTGTCTGAGACACTTAGTGCATTAGTTCTGAGCCTTATCCTTTGAGCTTTACACCATTGCTTCAGTAGGAATGTCCCCTGTGTACAATGCCTTCAAATACTTAGAAATCCTTTGGATATCAGTTCCCATTGTGTAGACAAATCTTCATGTTACAGGGTAAAACCCAAAAAATGTATTGGGGATGAATCCCTTGTATCCTGGGGAAAATCCCAAATTTTCGTGCGCTACAGGCGGGAGTGTATAAACTCCAAGACTTAGAAAGGTGAAAACCTTTAAACCTTAGAGAGTATGAAAATACCCTTTCGTGAGAGAGGGTGATCAATCCTCATATACCTTTAGGATTCAGGATATAGCCAATAGTAACGAAATTGTCAGCCACTTTTACATGGACTGGTCCCGCCACCTTGAACTATTCCCGAATAACTTGCGCTCCAGGCGGGGTGTTTAAACCCAATTCGGAAGAAAGGTGAATACCTTTAAGCCTGTGAAGGGATCGGGATCCCTTATACGTGAGAGAGGGGGCCAATCCTCTAATCTTCCGAAGTATCCTGAGTGAGCATCCTGGAGCTATATCTTGGAGCATATGCTGCAAAACATCCTTAAACTAAGGTGGGTGTTAGCATGGCTAACACCCCTCCGATGCTTAAGTTAGTATTGGGTTTCAAAGAACAAATCAAATCAAACATATTTAAAAGAGATAGAATTCATACCATCTTGAGATAGAAATTACATTCTATTCTTACTTGAAATAGAGCTTTAAGTGTATTGCATTCCAGGATCTTGATAGCATATCCCCTTCCATATTCTTGAGTCTATATGCTCCTTTCCCTGCTTCTGACTCAACTTCATATGGTCCTTCCCATTATGGAGCTAGCTTGCCATCGGCAGGATTAGTGGTATTCTGAAAAGCCTTTCTTAGCACCCAATCACCAACTCGAAATCTCCTAGTCCTCATATTCTTGTTATATGCTCTGGATATTCTTTGTTGATATGCTGCCATCCTTAGACTTGCTGCATCCCTTTTTTCATCTATAGTATCCAAATCCTGACATAAGGCTTCAGGATCCTGTAGGATAGATCTCGAAGTAGGTATCGCCATTTCCGTTGGAATCATTGCTTCTGCTCCAAATACCAAGGAAAATGGGGTTTGGCCTGTTGCATTCTTTACCGTTGTCCTATCAGCCTACAAAACAAAGGGTAATTCTTCTGCCCATCTTCCTTTTTTGGCTCCAAGTCTCTTCTTTAAGTTATTGACAATTATCTTGTTTGAGGATTCTGCTTGTCCATTCGCTTGAGGATGTACCAGAGTAGATGTTATCATTTTGATTCCCCAACTCTTGCAAAAGTCAGTAGTTCTCTTGCTTATAAACTGAGAACCATTGTCACAGATTATCTCAGCTGGTACTCCGAATCTGGTCAGGATATTTCTCTTTATGAAGGATACTACTTCTTGATCCCTGACTTGGACAAATGCCTCGGCTTCAACCCATTTGGAGAAGTAATCTGTCATTGCCAACATAAAAACCTTCCCTCCTGGAGCCTTTGGAAGCTTTCCCACTATATCCATACCCCACTTCATAAATGGCCAAGGGGAAACAATAGGATACAGCGGTTCAGCAGGCTGATGTAATATGTTACTATGTCTTTGACATGCATCACATCTTCGAGCATATTCTGTGGCGTCTTTTCTCATTGTCGGCCAATAATATCCTGTCCTTAATACTTTTAAGAATAATGACCTGCCCCCAGTATGGTTACCACAATCCCCTTCATGTATATCCTGAAGTACTTCTTTGGCTTCAGGATCCTCCAAACACCTCAAATACGGTCCTGCGAGAGATTTCTTGTATAAAACATTATTTATAATAGTGAATCGTGATACCTTCATCCTAAATGCCTTAGGATTTTCATTTCTGGGGATGTGTCCTTCCTTGAGATATCTCACGATTGGAGCCGTCCAGGATTTAGGATCATTTTCAGGGTACTCTGCTCCAGGATCCTGAATAGCCGCTACTTCTTTATCCTGAGGATTCGTTGCAGGATATAAGACATGTAATATTGGTATTTGGGTCCCTTCTGGTATCCTGATCGATGATCCCAAATTTGCTAAGGCATCTGCTTCAGCATTATCCTCCCTTGGTACCTGTTCAAGTGTAAAAACATCGAAATATCCTGCTAATTTTTTGAGAATATCGAGATATTCGATTAATTTCTAACCATTAACTGCATAGGATCCATTAAAATGGTTAGTAATTAACAAGGAGTCAACATATACTTGCAAATTCTTGATACTCATATTCTTAGCCAACTCTAATCCTGCAATTAAAGCTTCATATTCTGCCTCATTATTAGTAGCAGGGAATTCACACCTAATAGCCTGGGGTAATATGTCCCCCTGTGGCGATTTTAGTAGTATTCCCAATCCTACTCCTCTTACATTAGATGCACCATCAGTATATAATGTCCAGGATCCTGAGGATTCTCCTAACTGTTGAACTTCTAGGTCTACCTCATCCTGAATGTCACTACTGAAATCAGCCACAAAGTCAGCTAAAGCCTGAGACTTTATGGCATTTCTAGGTTCATATACTAAATCATAAGCACTTAACTTTACTGACCACTTGGCCATCCTGCCTGACATCTCTGGTTTCCTAAGCACATTTTTGACAGGATAATTTGTTTTAACATGGATCCTATGTGTCTCAAAATAATGTCTAAGCTTTGTCGATGCCATAACTAGAGCTAATATCAATTTTTCTAAATGAGAATACCTAGTTTCAGCATCTAACAAACTTTTACTAACATAATAAACAGGAT
>JARYGA010059462.1:0-49327 GCA_030545235.1 Helianthus tuberosus | reverse complement strand
TCCCCACGATATAAGCAAGTTTGAAATTAAGGTTTATATCTCGACACAATCTACTAAATGTGTAAAATCCTACTGGCACATCACCAGTGAGATCGTTTATCACATTTGACTTTCCAATTCTTTAGCATGCTGTGATCGTCCACTGATGTACTATCATTTCCTCTTTTCTCAACAAAAACTCATTTTTGATTTTATCATGTTTTTGCCTTTTTCAAATTTTTAAATGTTTTTGGATTTTCTGAAATTTCTTACTCCCCCAAAAATTCAAAATCATTTAAACAAATTTGAAAACAAACTGTACAAATAAAATGACAACTGGTATCAAATCACTTCAATTCGCCATCCACTTGGCATAAACAATCAGAACTCCCCATTTCAACAAACTATTTTCCCATTGTGATTTCAAAACACTTAAGTTTGTTTTAATCAAATGGTTTTTCCGGAAAATTAGTTTTGTTGATTTTACCACTTGAAATATCGGTCGGGGTTATCATCACTTTGTTTTCCAAACATTTTGTATGAAAGTTAAATCAAGTTCAATTTAATGACCTTGATTAACCACTTGAAAGTGAAAATCTTCTTCTACCACATGTAGGTTCACTTATCAACCAATATCACTTATAAATCAAAATATAACAATTTCAAAGATTACAACTTGTGGATCAAACCTGTAGGTCGAAAATCACAAAAGTGAATTTCTCAAGAAAGATGCCGATACTTGCTCCACACTTACCAACCTGGAAGCTCCGGCAAGTCAGATTTTTAATTTGAAAAATCTGTCACCCAAGTCTGACCAGCCTTGGGTGATATTGGTACACATCTATCCCACCAACATTTAGATTTGTAAAATTCTTTTGCACCCTTCACTTTTCTATCAACCATTTTACCAAATATATGTTTGACTTTCCCATTGAAAGCCTTTTCAGCATCAAATTCTTCTTTACCAGAGAAGAATTGACCTGAAATCTCAAACCTACCTTTTGACTTCAAATTTTCTGCCCACAATGGTGGAAAATTTTCCTCGTCAGGAACGGAATTCTCATTCTTTTTATCAACAAATGACTCCTCTGATTTTATGGAATCAGATTCATTTTCAGAACTACTCTCAGATTTTACAACCCATCTTTGTTTGTTTAAATCAACTTTTCTTTTGTAAAAACGTTTCGAACTTTCACCTTCTTCGAAAGTTGAATTTTCAAACACTTTAGATTTCTCAGTTGATTGTTTCTTTTCATCAACACTTTTTCCTTTCAATTTTGAGTTAAAAGAAACTCCCTGTTTTGTGTTGTTGGATTGTTGGCAATTCCAAGCAATGTGTCCAATCTTGTGACATTTGAAACACGTTCTTCTCTCAACTCTTTGCTCAGTTCTCATCATCAAATTTTGTTTTTGGTTTATAATTCTTCTCATTTTTATAATTTTCTGAAGAATTAAAACCTAAACCTTTCTTTTTGAAATTACTGTTATGGTTTGATTTCTTTTGAAAACAAGAACCTGAACTGTAACCCCTTTTCTTGTTCAATTTCTGTTGAACTCTTGAAGTGTACTTGTTAGGTTTTTCATGAAAATTTAAATCTTTTATTTCAGAAATATTAATTTCTGTTAATTTGAAAACATGTTTAATCTGTTCAGTTTTGACACTTCTTATTGGGAATTCCTCATCGGAATATAATTTTGTCCGAATCACTCAAAGTATATGCTACTTTGATAGGTTCATCATTCAAATTATTTTTCGATAACAGAAACTCTTTATTGTAAACCCTTTTGACCGGTGAACTCAGACTCTTCTCGGACGAACTCGAACTATCTGACTTAGACTCCGTATTTGACTCTTCATCCATATCCAACACCTGATCGACCACTTTTTTTAACAATACAGACTCATGATCAGTGTCAGACACTGTCAATGTGACATCAATGTTATCTGGTAACTCATCAATGGTTTCAGACTTTAACTTGATGTTGACTGCCTTTTTTAAACGCTCCTCGTTTGGATTTCTGGGGGAATAACTCTCATAGATTGGAGGCGGACACTTGTTATACTTGACACTTTGTTTCTTACCAGCATCCGTATCTTCCGTCTTTTTATCTTTGAAAGCTTCAAGACCTGCAACAGTAGGATAAACTCGATCAATCAAATAATCACATGTTGTATAACTCAACAGTAACCTTTTGATTCTTTCACTCTCAATCTTTTCGAGTTCCAAATCTTTCTTTAACTGTGCACAATCTTCAATGTACTCATTAATAACCTTCTGCTTTAACATTAATGTTGAATTCATCTTTGTCATAGCAACCTCAATTTCCGAATTTGTCTTTTTCAGACAATTCACTGTGTTGTTCAAAACATCGTATGACTCTTTCACATACTTCACATCGGACAACAAATTTTCTTTTATCTCTTCCAGTTCACTAATCTTCTTGTCTTTCTCATCACAATGTTTGCAAGATTCTTAACATTTCTCACAAGGTTTAACGATTTCAACTATCTTTTCAACATCGACAATCTTATCAACTTCAACAATTTTTTCTACCTCGACGATTTTCTCAACTTCGACGAGTTTCTCAACTTCGACTATTTTTTCAGTCTCAACAATTTTCTCTACCACTTTTTCAATCACTGATTCAACATTTTGTTCTTCAGTTTTCATCTTTGTCTTGTCATCAGCTAATCTTAATTATTCCAGCTCTCTCTTTAAACTTGCGATCTTCTTCTCATACAACATCTCAACTTTATCTGCAAAAAACAAATTAAAACTATCAGGATCTATACCTTTTCTAGTTTTATTAAGATATTCTTCTTCATCATCGGTATCCATATCACTTCCTAAATCTGGAAAAATCGGTATTCTTTTCGACTGAGATTTGACTGATTCTGCTTCCAAAATTTGAGCAACAAATCCTGAACCCGGTGGAATATATTTTTCCCAGCTAAACCCCTCTGCAACTTTTTCATCATCATGATTAACAAGACAAGCTTTCTTTCTATCTTCAATAGCACGTGCATGTGCCGTTTGTGGTTGCTCAGCAATATGAAGAAAAATGGATTTCTAATAATAATCATTCTTTCTGATCCTCTTGTTGCTTCTTGATTTTTACGTTCTCGTTTAAAGTGTCCTTTTCCTTTGCAACGAAAATAGGTAACTTTTGACTTGTCAAATCCTAATGGAGAATTAGCCAATCCCCGAAACTCATTTCTACATGTGATTTGTTGAAATTTTTCTACCCTTCTAACAGCACTAGCCATACACCATTTGACATCCATCAACTCAAGTTCCTCTGCATCAATTTGGTCATAATCCTCTTTAGTAAGCATCAGATTTCCAATTTTACCAGCAATTAAACTTTCATATGATTCTAACATAGCAACGAGTGATGCCATGTGTTGCTTAGCAATCTCTGGAAACAAATTTTGACCATTTTGAGTGTTCAAAGTGACATTGCATTGAAGATTTGTTGAATTCAGTTATTGAGGACTTGGTGTTGTGTAATTTGGATCAAAGCTGGAATATGAAGACGAAGATCCACCACTTTGAGTCACATTACTACTCTTTGTTCCAGAAGAAATGTCAGCACTGAAACCAGTTTGAATCTTTGTGCTGGGAGTAGCTTCAAATTTATTTCCTCTTTAGTATAAACTGACATCTTGTTGAGCATTTGGATTCTTCATGATTGCTGTTTTCTGAATATCCAAGTCATGTTCTTCAATCTTCTGAATAAACTGTGCCAGATTCATATTTTCAGTTTTTCTCATATGTTTTACAATCAACAGATAAGTTCCCCATTTTTGCTGTGGTAATGCATCAGCAAGTTTATCAACCCATTCATCATCATCTTTCTTAATGTCCAATCTTCCCATTTCCAAAACCAAATGACAATATCTATCAATGGTCATCTTTGTTATTTCATGGTCAAAAGCTACAAACATATCAAATGATTTCTTCAATAACGCCTTTTTGTTTTTGATCATATATGTGCTTCCTTTGAACTTCTAAATCAATGCATTCCAAATTGACCTAGCTGTACCATCATGTTGGAGCAAAACAAAGATATCTTCTTTAATTGCTTGTTGAAGAATACTAATCATCATTTTCTCACTTGTATATTTTAGTTTATCAATCTCCAAAAAGTCACACAACGCTTTTTCAAGCCCACGCTCATTTTTCGGTTTCTCGTAATCTTTTTCCAATGAACACCATGCGTCAAACTTATAAGCTTGCACCCAGTTCTCAAATCGATTATGCCATCCTTTAAAATCTTCAATGTACATAAGCTTTGGCGGTTTTTGATGAGTTCCCGTTTCATTCTCACTGTACAATGTTTCAGCATCTGTAACTGGTGCAACTGGAGTAGCAAACGCATTGTAAAATTCTTCTTCCATAATTAGGCAAATTGTTTCACAAACACAAGTCACAAAAACACAGTTTCACACTATATACCAAACTCAAACGGAATCAAGTCTCAACCGAAATCACTTTTGAAGCGGAATACCCCTTTCACACGGAATACCTTATTTCGTGTGAAACAACACACGTTCAAATGGAATTACACTTTGGAGCGGAATATCTAATTTCGTGTGGAACGCCTCAAACGGAATCACACTTTGAAGCGAAATCAACTAATTTCGCTTGAAACTTCTCAAACGGAATTACACCCTGAAACGAAATAAGCTATTTCGAGCGGAATTAGGTGTACTTTTCAAACGAAATAGCGAATTCAAGTGGAATCAAGTACTAATTTCGTGTGAACTGCTGCTGATGTCATCATTTTCGATCTGATTTTCAAGCGGAATTATGTATTTTAAAAATTTTAGGCTGAATTAAGGTCCAATACTCTCAAGGATTCATTAAAACACTGTTTCGCATGTTATGTGTAAAATTCAATCCATTTTGACCGTAAAAACTTGTGAATTTTGTAAAAGAAGGTGTAGAAATCAGAAATTATAGCTGTTTTGGAAAGAACTCTTCTTCCTGAGCTCTGATACCACTTGTAGGATCGATTTGTGACCCAAACGAGTCAATCAGAAGAGTTCTTATCAATTTCAAAGGCGGAAACAATGAAATAGACTTGTAAAACAGCTTGATTCACTTAAAAAATGTCTTGTATATTGATTATAACAAGTTTCCAGATCAGTAGACACGTCAGCAATACTTCGGTACCGGAAACATGAATGTTACAAATGATTTCGCATGAACCCTATATATAGGGAAGCTAATTCCGTTTGAACATGGCAGTGTGCATTTCAAACGAAATCACCAATGCTGATTTCGCTTGAAAGTGCACATGTCTATTTCAAACGAAATTAACTCAAATACATCCAATCCCTATTTTCTCGAACAACGTGCCCTGATCTAACAATGCTAGTACTAGACTCGATATAAGACGAAGTCGACAGACGCATGCACCAACAGATTCCCATGCAACCCTGGGAATTTTCTCCCTGTTCTTTTGTAAAACTTGCTGGTTCTAACACTCAGCAGTGCAAGTTGGTGTAATATATCCATTTCCTCTAACTCACTTGGATCAAAATGCTGAAGGTCATTGAGTTCAAAGCATAGATTGTCAGAGTTCTGGCTTTCTCCATTTGCTGTGAAAGCATAATTGGATGAGTGAGAATCAGAGTTGAAATTTCCACCAGCAGTTATGTCAATAAAGTGATCATAACTCTGATCCTTACTACTGCCAGACTCTTCCTGGCCCAGAAGAACTGTGTTGCCAAATGAGTAGTCATCTGCAACTTTTCCAGACTCTTGCAACTTCTTTTTCTGGTTTAACTCCCTTTCATTGGTCAGGAGTCTACCATGAAGTTGGGTCAGGGTCAGATATTTGAACTCAACAGAATTTCTGGTCACAAAAGCAATTGTATCCCATTTTTTAGGCAGTGATCTAAGAAACCTGCTATTTTGTGTTGACTTAGCAAATTCAACATTAACAAGTCTTAGCTCACTAATGAGACAACTGAATCGCTCAAACTGTTGTGTTAATGTTTCACCCTTAATGTGACAAAAGGTTTCATACTGCTGATTCAAAATTTCCCTGTTATTTTCAATCACTTCTTCAGTCCCCCCAAATTGTTTCTTAAGTGCGTCCCACAATTCCTTGGCACTGTTACAGTGTAACAGTCCAGCATAAATTTCATTGGGTAATGCAGATGAAATGATGCTAAATGCCTTGGCATCCAGTTCAAATTTCTGAAAATCCAGATCAGTATAGTTCTCAACTTTCTTAGGTTCGAACTTCTTTAGATCCTCAGCACTCGGCACCATTGGAACATGTGGTCCAAAGATAACCGATTTCCAACATCCGGTATTTTGTTGAGCAAGGATGTGACCCATCCTTCTATGCCAGATGTTGTATTCATTTCGCTTCAACATGGGTGGTTTGAAAAGTGAACCGATGTTATTGTTAACATCTTGTGATTGTGACCTCATCCTGGTTGTTTTACAGGTACTGATTAATCAACTTTGCTCGTGATTAAACCTTACTCTGTTTTTCAACAAAACGAACAATTATAAGTATCAACGATTGTGAGCTGAACTTTTACGTCAAAATGATTGTTAGATCAAATTTGATTGTCCTAGCTCTGATACCAATTGTTAGGATCTGAGTTTCTTATGATTGTGTTTTCGTTTGAGATTTATGAAGATGAATAAGTAATTGAAGCGGAATTAGAATGGAAACAAAATTTCACACACAATCAAACAGAAGAATTGCTTTCAACACACATGTTTGTTCATGAAATTGAATGATTAAATTTATTTCAATGATTCAATTACACTTGCATGCATGTATTACAATCTCCCCCTCAGCCTGAGCTCACATAGTTTGTTCCTACAGAATGACTTGTGATTAAAGAGCTAATAGAACAGTACATGGTACTGTTCTATTTATAGTACAAAGCAAACCACTGTGGCATCTTTGCTGACGTCACCATGATAGTGACATCTAACCTCCTAACAAACTCAAACTACTGACCTATTACAACCACTGATTACAACAACTAATAACAAAATACAAAGCATAAGTAAAACAACTGATTCTTCATTCCACTGCTTAGGCTCCAGTAGTGCTTTGTTCTTCAGCAGTACTTGAGACATAACAGTTGATTGAGCATTAGCACTTAGTCTTCATCAGTCCTTTGGGTCAGCAGTAGTTATGAAGGACAGTACTTGAATCCATCATATGTTAGAGCCACTTTCAAGGGGAAAGATTGAATACAAACATTTGCTTATTCTGAATCCACTGATCTAATCCAGTTTTGGCTTTAATCAATTGTTCCTCTGTAGGGTTCAATCCCAATAGTTCGAAATTGAATGAACTGATTGAAGCAAAACTCTAGCGAGTTGGCGAGTAGCGATGGAGAAATCAAAAAATGATTGCCTATGGGGGGTTGATTAGGATCTTGTACATCTGAATCAAATGGTAGGTTGAGATTTGAGTATTGATCGACGCTTCACATTTCAATATTTGACTTTTGACTCAATTACTCAAATGAACATTAAAGTATTTGACGATAGGCTATTGGTAATTACTTAAATGAGCTCTAATCAAATGTTGGACCAAATATTGTTAATGTAGGCCTCTAGTCATTTCATTAAAAAATAAATCGAACTAGCCGAACCGAACTGAGCGGTCTGTAACATTAACGGATCCTAAAACCCAACTCGTTTTGTAAATCGGATCCTAAGTGAAAATTTAAGAAAAATAAGAATTTTATTATTTTAATGTTTTTAATATTGATACGTATTAGTTTAATTAAATTCGGGTTAAAAACGTTAATTTTATAAAAAAAAATATTCAGTTAGTGTGGTTAGTTTTATAAAAGAAAAGAATGAACCGAGTAAGCTTACTATGTTAGTGTAGATACGTGTTAGGGGCAAAAATGCCAAAAAGCCAAACCTCCACCCTGCCGCGCACGCCCACCACACTCACCCCCACTCGCCCTAAACCCTCCCCACTCGCCTCCCTTACCCGACCAAACTAGAAACGGGTCACAAACCCAACCCGACCACAACTCCACATTCGCACGATGATTCGACTTTCGAACGGTCCCAAACTGATCAAAAAATGCCAAAATGAAATGTATACCACTTAAACGATCTAATTCGCTCCATAACTGACATAATTAAATCCAGCTAACACTACCATTAACGCCTAAACAAGAACACGGTCGGACTCGGTCTAATTCGTCAATCCCAGCCTATAAAAATGACACCATTCCAATCCTCGCATCTTTTTACGAGTTTCCCCTCAATCAATTCCACATTCCATCCATTCTAGTTCATTGATCTGATCCAAGAGCAAAACTAGGGCTCGAAACTTCTTGGTGTGCTAAAAGTAGTCAAATAAAAACTACTAATATTAACCTAAACTAGACACGCTAAGCATTAAATTTATAAAGACGGACCCTTTAAAACTTAGACCACACGATCGACAAGTGTACCGATCAATGCGGTATACCTAAAGTAAGTCCGAGTATCAAAGCCATGAGACTCTCTAATTACGCTAATTAGACTCTATCTAGACCTAGACGGACACAGACAGTATGCTAACCATTTTTATATTTGGGGGGACGGGGGGTTCTAAATATCCTAAGAATTGCAATTTAACCTTTAATAATGAAAAAAACAATTCTTCATCATATATAACCGTTAACTTATATTATAACTTTAAATCCGCATAAAAATTATTAACAAGAATAACAAATCTAATTTATATCGTACCAATAAATTTGGCTTTCTACCGACAACTTAAGTAATGAATTTTCCAAATGGAATGGAGGCCTTAGAGATTATTTAAAATATGAGTTATATTTAATAGACACAAATTAATAAATACTAATTTTATTTATATACACTATTATATGTAATGTAATACATAATTTCATTCATATGAATAATATATATATGTGTGTGTGTGTGTGTTACACGTTTTTCAGCATCCAACCCGTGTAATACACAGGCTATTATCGTATATCAGTGTTAGTATTTAACATAGATCAGTTTTGTGATAATTCAAGTTAGTTGTGCGAAGTGTCATATGGTAATAAAAATTAGTTTATATAAAGTTTCGTTACTAATTAACATAGTTATTTAAAGATTATATAATTATATCGTTTATATCATACAAACTCGTGTAATACACGGGTCTATAAGCCAGTGTACGTAATAAACAAAAAGTAAAAATACCAAACCTAGTGAGCAAGACGCACGAGATCAAGATCATATTCTTTAGAAACTCGGTGACAATATCAGCAACAAAAGTATACGAAACACCACGCTCGTTCGTGCCCCAACGGTCCAACCATCATCCTCAACACAAGGATCCGGCCAAAGAAAATCATACACCAAACCACAATCATGTACTTCAGTGGCTGCCTCAAATTTCTTATTTGATCCAAATTATTATAATAATTTCTTATTTGATCCAAATTATTAAAATAGGTGACAAGTCACCGCGCATATTTGCACAAAGACTTTCATCAATAAGAGCATCCACAAGCAATGAGCCATTGAAACAATGTGAGAAGGCATCCATAACTTGATATTGAATCTTCTTTTGCATTCAACATAAAACCCGTACTATATACGGTTTATAGACGTAAATTATTGGTTACCATGAAAACGGAAAAAAAATAAAAAATTATTTGGATGTTTTATTTTTAATGTGGATTATTTTTGTCTACAAAATAATGCCTAGATATGCTAACCACAAATGTGGCCGTTATGAACAGGAGTTTTATAATGTATGCAAAAGAAGATTTAATGTCAAGTTATGAAAGACTTTCTCATATTGTTTCAATTGCTTGCCCTGTGGCTACTTATACTGATGAAAAAACATTGTGCATGCATATGGTAGCTTGTCACCGACGTTAAAAATTCGGGTCAAACAAGAAATTTGAGGCGGCACACCAACGTACCTGATAGTGGTTTGTTGTGCTGTCTTCTTCGGTTTTGTGAATATACTTGAATTGATATATGCGTATGTGGGTAAATATGTGTGTATTCGTATATTGACGTATAGAGCGGGAAATCATATAATTGTAGAATTATATCCTGCAAGAGAGAAAAGAAGTATATGAGATATAAACAGTTCGAGCTTGGTTTCAATTCAGTTAGCTTACTTATTTTAAGATAATCTTGTATTTATTGAATTTTTTGAGTTTTCATATTTATTTACTTAAGTTTTAATTGTTTAGGATTAGTTTAACTGGTAAAGAGTAGTAAATTGATTGATAGTAACATTCAATCAAGTTTTTCAATATGTTACTATTTGTTCTTCACAGGGAGAATGATATATGCTGTTAGGTTTATATAATTCTGAAGGTTTCAATTATTTTGGTGTACGTAATGTAGGAAACTTCTGAAAGTGCAGACTAATGTAAATCATATATGCAGCGACCAGAATAATCTTAATGTAACTACACATCAATGAATGCATATATGCAGTGAAACAAAAAATAAAAAGAATGTACTTACCAGTATGTGCAGTTTGCTTCTATAGAGTAACATGTGATTTGGGATGGAGGGGGTGGGTATTAACTGTTAAATAGGTTTAGTGGTACATCTTTCGATACGATATTTATTTTTTTATTATTCAAAAATATTTCATTTGTAAATGATGAAAGGATAAGTTTAAAAATAAATAAAGTATATTTCATGCAAAGATGGAGAAGAATAAATTATATAAATGAAAAATAAATAAATCATTATGTTGGAGTGAAATGCATTTAAACTTTAAAGGATACTTTTAAATAAGCTTTGTTTAAAGGATTACTTTTAAATAAGCTTTGGAGGATTACTTTTAAATTTATGCAAAAATGAATTAATTATAGTTGTCATCCTCACCCGATTTATCGGGCACAATTAGTTGTGATCCTCACCCGATTTATTGGGCACAATTTTAAGCTATATATAGCGGGCAAGTTGTAAAAAAAGAGAAGAAGTTCAAATGTGATATTTAAAATTTCATAATATTTACCCACAGTAGTGTTTTCATGAGTTTTTATCCATGTAATATTCATTTTTTTTCTGGCTGATATCATTAAACTTTTTTTCTTAAATTCCGTACTATTGTTTTTTTTTAACGGTAGGAATCTTTAATTTATTGTTATTGTGAGAGAAATCTTACACCCTCCTAAACAGAGGGTAACTCAAATAAATGAAAGGTCAATTTTGTCATTCAGAAAGAATAAAAAAACTAGAATTTTGACATGTGCCTCTTGTTGCGACGACAACATCGTCTTTGTGACTTTGTTACACGCGTAACACACGTTACATTCATGACATTAAGATCATTAAACATAGAAAAGAGTATAATGTCTCGGAGGTTGCGGTGTAAAGTTGTAAAAGTATTTTAGACAGCGGTGTATACTCGTAAAATTTATTCAGACATTAACGTGGTTAAGCATAGATAAAAAAAAGTATAACAATATGTCGCACGCTATGGTGTAAAATCTTAAAAGTAATATGAATAAAATTAGATGTCAAGTTATTAAGTAGAAAAGGTTGACGGGTCAAAGTTGTCAATTACCAAAAGTTAGAAGTGAATATGTAACTTACTTAAAGATGAGAGTTAATAGTGTCTCATTTCAAAAGTTTGAGGGCGTGAAGTGGAAAAACAAAGGCCGGAAACACCGACCTTTGTTTTTAAGAGTATATAATGTGTCGGACGTTACGGTGTAAAGTTGTGTGTACGTCTGCCCTCCTTCATTAAATAATAATAACTTTAACAGATAATAAACTCGGCTAATAAAAAATATTATTTACCAAGATTTTTTAAGTTGTAAATTCTTTCAAACATTATACAACTTTTTGTCCATATAACCTATACCCAGTAATCAAACCCCGCTAACGTAAATTTAATATGGGTCTACATATTTACACACCTTTATGCCTATTTTGACACCCTTCAGGACGCCTCGTATAGACCTATACGAGGCGTATAGGGTTACTTTTCCGACCATCTCTGCAACAAAGCACAATGTCAAATCAGTCACATCAGACGGGGAGTATAGGTCTGTACGAGGAATGGATACGAGGCAATAAGACGCCTCGTATAGACCTATACGAGGCGTCTTCTACAGGTGACAAAAAGATATACGAGGGGTCTAGAGCTATACGAGGCGTCGATGGCTTATGAAAAAGTGCAACATACAGTGTATGGTTTGTCCATAGCATCGAACCAAAGACTTAAAACATTTGCTTGTTCTTCTTTCATTCTGCTTCTTCTTCTTCTTCTTTCATTCTGGGACGACATTTAATTTGTGTTATTATCATCCCGAAGTGTTGAAATGTCATCATACTGGGACGGCAACTATGTCTTCGGGCAGTATTATAGCGAGAACTGGGTGCCCGAAAGCGATCCGGTAACAGTACAGGTACTTAAATGTTTTAATTAGTTTTTGTTTTAGTTTATTATTTTCTAATGATGATACGGTTCTTTATTTTGGAGGAGTCTTGCGTTCCCGATTCTAATGAGCAAGAGGAGGTTGTGTCTAGTATACAAGGAGAACAAAACAAACCGTTTCTAGATTTGAACAATCATCCCCCTGTTGATGAAACACCCCCTGTAGATGACTCATACCATGCTTGTCAACCAAGTTATCTGACGCAACAAGGGTATCCGGATTATAGATACGGGTGTGAATACGGAGGAGACGGTGGATACGGAGGAGACGGTGGATACGGAGGAGACGGTGGATACGGAGGAGACGGTGGATACGGAGGAGACGGTGGTTACAGAGGAGATGGTGGATACAGTGGATACGGAGGAGACGGTGGTTATGGTGGATATGGTAGATATGGTGGTGAGACACCTCCCATCCAGGACAGTCCGTACTTAAAAAAGCAGGTATTAATTACTATTTTTGTATTATTTAATTATTTAATTATTGTTATTAGTATTATTATTAGTATTATTATTAATATTATTATTATTATTATTATTATTATTTATTTATTTATTAAAATTATTTATTATTATTGTCGATATTACAGGTTTTCAACTCTTTAGATGAACTAAAGAATCGGATTCAAGAAATAGCAAACGCGGATGGTTTCGTTATTGTCACCCGTCGATCAAAGAAAACCGGTGGAATAATCCGGAGGGTATGGCTTGAATGTGATCGTGCTGGTGAGCACCAGACTACAGCAACACTTAGAAAAGCCGGAAGCAAAAAAACCGGTTGCCCGTTTTACCTGCTGGCTGTGCGAAACCACCCGTATGAAACCTGGGAGATTAAAGACGGAAAAATTGAACATAACCACGAACTTTGTGAGGACCTGTCGGCCCACGCGTTTGTGCGAAGGTTTACTCCAAGCGAAATGAAACTGATCGAGCAGCTGACAGCTCAAAACATGGAGTCGCGCAAAATATTTCAAACGATAAGGAAGCAGGACCCCGACAGGTTTCATGTTCTGAAAGACGTTCAAAACATTGTGGCGAAGATTAGAGCCGAACAAAGACAAGGATTGACTCCCATGCAGTCACTAGAAAACAAGCTGATAAACCACGACTTTATTTACGAGACACGGGAGGAACCCGGAACAGAGATCGTAACAGATATCTTCTTTCTTCATCGGTACTCGAGAGACATGTGGCGTGCATTCCCCCACGTCATGCTGATCGATGCGACGTACAAGACAAACATATACAATATGCCCTTTATCCAGATTGTTGGTATGACGCCTACCAACAAATCGTTTATTATCGCGCATGCCGTTGTTAGTAAAGAACGGGGTGATAACTTTGTGTGGGTGCTTCAGAGGGTCAAGTCAATGTTGGATGAATGCATGGAGCCACGTGTGATTTTAACCGATAGAGACCTAGCCCTTATGGGCGCGTGTGCTAAAGTATTTCCAAACGCCTCCAGGCTTCTTTGCAGGTGGCACATACAACAGAATGTTATGAAGCACTGCAAGGGTGCCTTCACAGACGAAGACTGGAAGAAATTTTTGTCATTCTGGGGGACATTGATTGAGTCTCCATCCATACTCATCTACGACTACCACTTGCGCAACATGCGACAACGACTTGTGGAGTGCAAACGTTCTAGTAAGTTTTTATAATAACATACGACTCACATATGCAAATTTTATTAAATTATTTTTACGTTTTAGGAGTCTTCAAATACGTGTACGATAACTGGCTAAAAGACTATAAGGAGATGTTCGTCTTTGCGTGGACTGATAAGAGGCGCAACTTTGGTAATCGTACCACAAACAGAGTTGAGAGCCAACACGCCAACTTAAAGAGATACGTTGAAGATAGGAGCTCGCTCGACCGTGTAGTTGGTTGTGTCCATGATATAGTTGAGACACAGTTCGGTGAAATAAGGAAGACTTTTCGAGATAGCATCGAAAAAACAATGACCCACCACAAACACCCGTTGTTTCAACACCTACTTGGTAAAGTATCGCATACAGCCCTTGACTTGTTGAGGGGAGAGGCAATTAGGAAGCTAGATGTCTTGGAGCGCTTTCATTCATCATGTGGTTGCCAAATGTGGCACAGCTATGGGTTGCCCTGTGCTTGCAGGATAGAAAAGTACATGCTTGAAGGTAATAATTGTTAAACGTACAACACTTGTGTGATATATTTCCGTTAATCATGTGACTTAAACAATGTTGTTTTTAACCGTGCAGAGCGTCCGATTCAACTCGAAGACGTGGACGTCTTCTGGCGGAGACTTAACTTCCAAAGTTGTAAATTGATAGACGATGACGTGGACGTGGTCGAAGAGCTAAATATTGTTAGACAACAATTACAGTCGCACCCCCCAGCTCAGCAAAAAAGCCTGATTTCAAAGATTAAAGCGGTGTTGACTCCAAAGAAATCTACCAAGAAACCACCGGTTGTCCAACAAAATACTCGTGGCCGACCAACAACAAAGCAGGTACAACAAAGGTTGGAGGAGGCCTCTCGTATAGATGAAGAATTGAGGAGAAGCTCATTCGGTGATGCAAACACGTGCTTTGAAGGTTCCCGACAAAGTAAGTACGACAAACCTCATCACAGCTCGTACGTTCCGTCACAGGCCTCTCAACAGTCGGTTATAAGGTCCCAAAAACCCAAAGCGAGCCTAAGCCGTTCAAAGAGTTCTAAGAAGAAAGAGACACGAGATGCTCACGGTTTTCCGTTAATCATTGGGGACGAGTACGTGGGAATCATCGAACAGTTTCAGGATGACATTCCGCTAGTGTTCCATCCGTACGTCTCGTGCATACGAGATGTGATGCCGGACGGTCATTGTGGGTTTCGGTCTGTGGCTGTGGGCTTAGGTATGGAACAGAGTTCATGGGGGCTCATTCGAAGGCACCTTGTTCAAGAAATGGATAAGAACAAATCGATCTGGTTCCCAATATTTGAAGCATGGGATAAAGGTTATTTTTACACGCATCGTCAGGGCCTAATTTGGGATTCAGTGTCCGGTTGTGGGGGGGATCACTGGATGGACTTCCCCTATGCAGGACTTCTTATTGCACAAACGTACGGTATCGGGGTGCACCTGTTAACGACAACCATGAGTGCGAGTTCCACTTTCTTCCCGATACTAAGTCATCCGGCTAATCAACAACCATTGTTCATAACGCTTACACATGTAAATGAGAACCACTTCATACATGTTAAGCTGGAAGGGGATTATCCAATGCCACCAGCACACGGGCTATGGTTGACCAACCGAACACCCCATACGAAACAATGGGAAGATATGTACTTGCCACGTCTAGAATGGTATACATCGATAATGAATCCTCCGCCAAGATCAAACCCCAGTCTTAATTACATCGATAGTGATACGGAAGAATGATTTTTGTAATTTGAATGTATTTTTTTTATTAATTCCTATAATTTTCTACAATTTCTATAATTTTTTTTATAATTTGTATCATTTTTCAATAATTAAAAAAGTTTAATATCATTTTTTTTAAAAATTAAAAAATACGACGCGTATAGAGCTATACGCGTCGTATAGGTATGCCCAAAAGACCATTTAGCCCCTGTTATGCCCCCAATCTAGGCTTATTTCAAGGGCTAAAAGGTCATTTTCTAAACCACAGACGCCTCGTATAGATCTATACGAGACGTCTATTTGAGCGGGTTTTTGAAATTTTGAATTTTGAAAATTTGAAAATCAAAATTTGAATTTTTTGAGTTTGGACGCCTCGTATAGATCTATACGAGACGTCTACAGTGTCTGCAACAATTCTTTTTTTAAATTTTGAATTTTGAAAATATTTTATGTTAATTACCATTTTGCCCCTGTAAAGCCCCCAATCTAGACCATTAACAGGGGCTTAAAGGTAATTTTGAAAGCCCAGACGCCGTGTATAGAGCTATACGTGTCGTCTTTGGAGGCGGCAACTTTTTGAGATTTTTTGTTTTTAAATTATTAAAAAAAGTTTATTAAATTACCATTTTGCCCCTGTAAAGCCCTCAGTATAGGCTTTATTCAGGGGCAAAATGGTAATTAACCATTCCAGAAATATCTTTTTGGAATGGTTAATTACCATTTTGCCCCTGAATAATGCCTATACTAGGGGCATACCAGGGGCTAAATGGTCATTTAATAAAAAAGCAAGACGCCTCGTATTGAGCTATTTTCACATGGCAGGTTGAGACTTGAGTATTGATTGACAGGTTGAGACTTGAGTATTGATTGACACTTCACATGTCACACCGCAACCGATGGCGGAAACATCGGGGCATGGCACTGAGCGAAACAGATTGTCCATGAGTATCCATAACAACTATTAATTACCAGATATTAAAACGTCATGTCCCATACCACAACATATCCAAATAAAACAGTTATTACAAATAATTGTCTCAAAAACAAATACTGTCTCGAACACTCAGATTTAAGCGTGACATAACTAGACCCCTAGCTTGATTCACCAAAGCGAGCATACTAGCAAATAGCATCCTAAACACCTGCCACGTACGTTAAAATAAAGGTCAATACACATAGTGTAAAGGTGAGCATACAAGTTTGATAGATATAACAGAGTTCGAAATCGTTTACGCATAACCAGCATGTAACATGTATAAAGTGAAGGCAAGTAGGTTATCGACATGGAAATATGCACAGACGTGACTGCGAGTTGTAGAATGCGTAACACATATCCCCACTGGGACACATGAAGTAAAGCCCTTAACAACCCCTGTCCACGACAGGTGCTGAGTCCAAACTATAGTACTATCGTTGCTAAGGTGTCAGGCAACAATCACTATGTTAACATAACATACAAGCATTCATCGAATAACACGTAGCATGCAATAATGGTTAGCGTATAAATAGTGTTTGCGTTGTGTGTCGATTGTGATTTAGAATAAGTAACGTATGTAACACCCAAAAGTGAATAAAGCAAAAAGGGATCGAGTATACTCACTGATAGCATTTAGCTTAATAAACACTGCCTTGGATTGAAGGGAGAGCTGAGAGATTAGCCTGAACAGTTAACGATAGGATAAATGATAAGCGGCGCGTAAAACAATGCAAGTGATAAGTGTCGGATGGCAATCCGATCGGATGGCTAGTCGATCGGATGTCAATCCGTTCGGATGGTCATCCGATCGGATGACCATTCGATTGGATTGACTCGTCGTTTGGTGTAGATGTGTTTGTGTATGATGGTTTGCTTTTTGAAGTTTTCGTTGTAGCATTTTGCAAACAGAGAAGTATCTCTACCTTTTAGGTCGATCGATCGAACGACGGTTCGATCGGGTGACGATCCGTTCGGCGAGGTATTTCTCAGAGAACAAGTTCACAGCAGTGTTGTCACTCGATCAGATAGTCTACCGATCCGGTGGCAATCCGTTAGAACTGAAATGCATTGAACATATTGAAAATTGTTTAAGTGTTGAAGTTCCAAACATCACATGGTCGGACGGTAGTTCGATCGGATGACAATCTGATCGGACGGTAATCCGTTCGATGTTCAAAACCTTTGAAAAGTTGAAAATAGAGTTTAAGTGTGGGACCAAGGTGCAAGCCGATCGGATGGCTGTCCGATAGGATGGCAATCCAATCGGACGGCAATCCGTCCTTGGCCTGATCGTCTTGACACTTGGTTGTTTCGATAGTTTGCAGTTTTGGTTCGAGACGATTTGATACGTGCTAAACAACGGAACCCTCGTCAAGACTCGAGTAATCCGATCGGATAGGAATCACCCTAGTCCGGTCAGTTGTCTGTTCAAGACGGTGGTTCTTGTTTAACCCGAAATCGGTTGTCCCTTAGATAGAATTCAGATCTTGAACCAACATACCACTAAGAAAGAGTAGAAGATTAGAACAAGCTCCGATTCTATCGGTTTTGAGTGCATTGAGTGTAAAAGAGTTGAAAGAAAGTTAGAAAACCATCTTTCAATCCTTTTTACCATGAATATGTTCAGATCTATGCAAGATCTTTGTTTATTTATGTGGAAATCGTCTAGATCTAAGTTGTTCTTGGTGGATTGAGGCCAAAACATGAAGTTCATAAGAACTCCATGATGACATCACCCTGGAACACCTCAAATCCGTTGATTTCACGGTTAAAATTTATGATTCAAAAGAGAGAATGATGAAGAAGTGCGTGTAGATCATAAAAGTACAAGATTTAGGTTGAAAACTTACAAGAATCGCGAGAAATCGAGAGAAAGGAGGGTTGAAGCGAGCTGGTCGAGCAGAGAGGCTGTCACATCAGGTGATGTGACATGTGAAGGTATTTATAGGGTTTCCCAAAAAGGAAAATGCAAGGGATCGAGTGGGTCACCGATCGGATGACTGTCCGATCGGGTGGCAATCCGATCGGATGGCAATCCGATCGGTTGGCCATCCGATCGAGCGGTCACTCGATCGAGCGGCTCCGACGTTAGAACTTTGGCGTTTCGTTTCGTGCGTTGGGTTTTGCAATGCGTTTAAGCGGGTTGCGGTGCGATAGTATTATCCATTAATCCCAACTACTATATCTAACATACAATCATCCTAATTATCTTGCGTTTAGTGTTTGCGATTTGTAACATCCCGAAAATACAAATTCTTAAATTTGCAATTAAGTTGCAAATAAATTAGTAAAATAATCTAATTAGTAATGACACTAACCTGGTTAGTTTATCACTTATGAGTAGATAAAGACATAGAAATAAAATAAAAGAAACTTGAGGGACCTAAAGTGTTAAACTTGAAAATAGTTTTAATAAAAACATTTTTATTAAAACACAAACCCAAAAAAAAATTCAGTACGGGGATCGACCAGAGCAAGGGGGCGACCAAGCTTCTCAAAACCCTAACCTTCACTAATCTCATAAATTGAAGGTGCAAATCTGATCCAAAACGAAATCCGAGCTTAGATACGTGATCCTCATCGCAAGAGGGTTATAAGGTATGTAAAATTTGATGAGAATTCTCTACTTGAAATTCTCATGAATTTGGGAAATCTGAAATTTGATGATGCATGTTTGTTATTTGAGTAGAATAGAAATGATATAGTGTATAGGAGTAAAACTGTTGGTGCATCCGTCTGTCGCCTACGTCTTGTATCGAGTCTTGTATAGATTAGGATAGAACGGGACACAGAATCCTAGAAATTGTAATTAGGAAGTGATTCCGCTCCAAATGACATCTTGTCATTTGGAGCGAAATCTCATTGGTCTGATTCCGCCCGAGAAGTCTTTTGTTTCTGATTTCGCTCATAGATGTATGTTGCTGATTTCGCTCATGATGCTTAATGCTGATTCCGCTCCTGATGATAATGGTTGCTAGGAGCGAAATCAGAAACCCTATAAATAGGGTCATTTGGGGCGAAATAAGATAGTTAGTGTGTGTGTTGTCTTCCAGTGAGCCACGAAGTGCTGCCGAAGTGTTGTCAGAACTTGTAAACACTTCCAGATCAATAATAACAACATATTAAAGTGAATACTCACTGAATTGAACCAAAACACTTGTTTCCGCCTCTTGTTTTGGTGAAAAGCTCTTCTAACCGACTCGTTCAGATCCGAATTCGATCCTACAAAAACCTAGACAACAATATGTGAAATCATGCCTAGATTCTGAAAATTTCATGAACACATTGAAGGTGATTCATGGGTTTTGTGAGAAAATGATAAACACTAGGATTATAGTGGTTGTTCTAGTAATATTTGACATATGTGAAGTGATTTCAGAATTTTGGAGGTTAAAGTTCATGTAAGATAGTTGATTTATGAAAATTTAAGGCTATATGACAAGTTATGAACTTGATAATATGTAGTGTAAATTTCTGCCCTTAAAGTGTTCGCATAAATGCCTCAAAGAAGGCTTAAATCTGAAAATTTGAGTTAAACCGCATGATCGTGATGTTTAGACAAAATATGCGAACTATGAATTGAAAAGAGTTTTAAACATGTCTTGGTTGAACTCTATAGGAAAGGATACTGGAGCTCCAAGCGGACAAGCCGGTGGCGACTTGCGTTTGAAGGGCTTGCACTAAAGGTATGTAACTTGATTCGTTACATTGGGTAAACTTTGATAATTTGCATTTGTGAAGTGAATTGTAGAATAAAGGTTGTCTTGATTGAAAGTGATAATGTTCGCTATATTGATTAATAAAACCAGGATTGGTTAGAACTTGTTGGTAGTCATCATAATGGAGGATTCCGTAGATGAGCCAAACGGGTCGAATAATCAATTAATGCGTGGCAAATGCTTCGTGATATAGTAAATTGGTCCTTTGGTATTTGTTGATAAACGACATATTAATACAAGAAATTAACATGTTGGTTTGTAGATATGAGAAATCCGAGAGTTTGGTTTGGCTAAATAATCAAATCAATTAAAAAGATGAATGTACATGGTCTACCGTAAGTTACGGTATATACCGTAACTTACGGTAGGAATAAAAAGGCTTACGGCAGTTTCTTACTGCCTTACGGCAGACCAGAACTTTCCAGCAACTACCGTAACTTATGGTAGATACCGTAAGTTACGGTAGAACCTAAATATTTTCGTTAAGTTTCGCATGTTCTAGCTAATCGAATCCGTCTTTAAGCGTAGTTTCGATTAAGCAATAACTCTAAGAACTCTAACATTTATTTTTGTTTAAAAATATCCAGTTTTCAGGTATGGCAAGAATACGGATGGCGATCAAGCAAGTTTTTGAAGAACCGAACACAACTTTTGAAGCTTCCGCGATTTCATAACTTTGTTAAACAATGTTTCTATTTCTTTTGAATGTAAACAATTTGCTAATCAGGTCATGAATGTTTTAACTAGTCGTTTGTTGACTTGTTTTGATTTACTTGGAACCTTGTTTTGGTAATCATGTCTTTAATTTAGACACTCTTTTATATAAATCATATGAAGTTTTATTAAATTCAAGTAATCGTAATACGGGTGTTACACGATTCGATTACGATAGAGTTGGGATTGCATTTCGATTAGTCACCACATCATAATTATAAATGAACATACACAAGTAACACATAAGTAGCGCACACACGTAAAACAATATCCAGAACGCGTAATTCGGCTGCGAATGCGATTACGATGCGATAAGCGATAAAATATGCTATAAATAGCGATTAAACCTCGTTTATTAATAAGTACTCCACATAATACAACTAATGCGATAAAATAAATACATTATCTACAAGTCAAAGAAGTCAAAACAGGAGTTGAGCAAGGAGTGACAAATCACAATTAGCAATCTTTTCTTCCTTTGACTTCAATCTTGACTTTGACTTTGACTTTCGAAACACGGGGTGTTACATCACATTTCAATATTTGAGATTTTAACTCAATTACTCAAATGGACATTAAAGTATTGGGTAAATTACACTTTTCGTCCTTTATGTTTGTATCACATTGCAATGGATAGCCTTTAACTTCAATAATTACAGTCATAATCCTTTATTTGAAAAATTGTTATTCCAGGAACCAGCGAGTTTGACGGAGCCTCGGTCTCGATACTACCTGTTCGGTTCGTTATTATTACTAAGAAAGGAGTAGAAGATAGAAACGACACCGAGCAGTCAATTATAATCTGGTCTCTATTGAAATCTTGACAATTACAGCACCGTGAGACCAGTTGGACAACATGTCCCCTCTGGGAACCAAAAGCTTGTCGATGGTCATCCATCCGGATGGACTTTACAATGTCAAACCTATATTCAGATGGGGTATGGACTATTCTATTGTCCATCTGTCCAGATGGACTTTGACAATACTAAAACCTGTCCAACTTTCTCTATTCTATACACTATTCAACACACGCTCTATCTAACTATTCGCACAGTGACAGGCGTACGAAATATGCACCAACAGATTCCCCCTTGGCTGTTACTGTCGAATCGTCTCTAACACTGTAAGAACCTTGAGCCGTGTTTGAATATTTTGTAATCTTCAACTTTTCTGCAACTTCAATCAGGCATCTTGAAATCTGACAATAGATTCCCCCTTGATTGATGATTCGGGTTTGCTTTTGACAATATAAAACACCAACTCCCCCTGAAATGAATCTTCAAGTCTTTTGCACAGTTCACGACTCTCCTCTGATTTGCTAAACTGCAACCTTCACGAACAATCACCAACTTGAAACTAGTCAATGCAGCATCCTCCGTTTCAGCTTTAACCGCATCCGAGCTCAGTTTTTGATATGACATGTCAGTACCACGATCTCGCATTCTGCTTGCTCGATCTAAGAATGTACAAAAACTCAACTGGCAATTGATAGAAACTTCAAATACCCCACTGGTTAACTTCAAATCCGTGATTCCCCCTGAAGATCTGATATCCCGTTTACTGTGATCAACGTTAACTGTCACACCCCGATCGCGTAATAAAACAAACCGCGATGGAAACGTCGGGGAGTGTCGTAACAGAATCAATGTTTCACAACATATGGTAATTGAAGTTTTGTTTTATTTCATTAATTGACTCATTGTTTTGATATAAACAAAATAATTATAACAATTGTCTTTCAAGTTTTAAGTCACTAAAGCCCGCATCCATCCTATGTGTAGCAAGCAATCAACAATCATCACATAGTAGAACCTGAAACATATGTGAAAACAGTCAGCATAAAAATGTCGGCGAGTACATAGGTTTTGTATGTCAAATTCATGGCTTTGAATCCATATTGCAATACCTCGTCCAACTACGAGAGTCATCGAGTATGTACCTTGAAATCAAAAAGTGTTTGATATTGCAATATGTTTTATCAACTTCACAAGTTGATATATGTAAAACCAAAACCATTATAGCCATGAATCTTGATTGAAAACATTTGTCATTATAAACCAAGTAGTAAATCATCTTTGAAACTAAACATTGTATGGTTTATATCTTTAAGTAAACCTCGTAGTGTAACTTCATTTTGAAAACATTGGTCCAAGTGATCTAGATAACGCTACGACATGTAATGTGATAAAAGCACTTATATATAGGAAGTACAAGCGGCGTATCCACCATGCTTTTATCACATTACACACGCCTCTTTACCTAATCACTTACCATAAACCAATCGTCCGAATCGTTCCAATCGTTCAAATCGTTCAAATCGTCCGTGTTTTAATTGTGAAATACAACTTTTGGCCGTTCTTTAAAGAATACATTCAAACCTTTGTGACTCGATATACAACCCATGGGGTATCTTTAACTAGGCCCTGAAAGACCTCTTTAACAAGATTAACAAACCAACACATGATTTGTTAATTAGATAACAATTTCTGTCGTTACCCACATTACCCACCAAAGGGATAGTCCGATAACGGGATTTGTCAGATCCTATGGTACCATAACATACTACTGGTTGGCTTGATCATAGTTAATGAATGTCATTCGGATGTCTTTCGACTAACGCCCCAACAAGTTCGTTCACATTATTGAAATCATCATGTTTTATATAAACCATAGCATTTGTTTATGAAAACTCAAAAAGCATTTAGCACATATGAGTCACCCAAAAACAATTGAAAGCATAAAAGAGGGGAGCTACGTACTCACTTGAGATTGCAAGTATCCTTGATAAAGTGACCTAAAAAAGCTCAGGAAATCAAGGAATCAAGTGGCACCTAGTATCGGATCACTATGTTAATAATCGAGGCCTAAATCGGGAGATCAGATAGAATGAGGTCTTGTAAACCAAATGAGTGTTGGAACTCATATAATATGGTTTAACAAAGCCTGCATTCTTATTTGAAACCTAACCTAAGTGCTTATGACCCGTTAAGGTAGTTTACGCTACTTTAACGCGTCATTTGCGCAAATGCGTGTTCGGATGGCCTAACAAGTCCTATGATAAGTATTATATGCCTAAACATGTTTAATTATGTTGCATAATCTGTTTAAGTATCAAAATTTTGGTTACATATGCTTAAATTGAAATTATGCGCAAAAAGGGCATTTTGGTCATTTTCCTAAGGCATATAAACTACCTATCATACAACTAATTAAACTAAGTGACCATAAGGTATAACCTCGGAAGGTTATTCCTTATACAACTATGGTCACAAAATATGATTGGTCGGATCCTAATAATTGACCACGGGTCGGGTTCGAAAGTCTAAGCGGTTGTCGAGACCGCTTGACTTACGACCCTAAATAAGCACTAAACTAGAAGTGACGAGTTAAACATGTTAAAACATGTTTAACTAAGTTAGAAAGCTGATTTGGTATCAAAACAAAGTGTTTTGATACCCGAAAATAGTTTCGTAATAAAATGCACATAATCGTGCATTTTACCGAAACTTTGACTCGTCACTTCGACTAGTCAACGTCGTAATCAGTAGGTATAGTCGCAAAGGACTATAACCATCGTGATTACACTCACATAGCAAAGTTCGATTGAACTTTGACTTGACCAATTCATGGTCAAAATCGAAAGTCAAACGGTAGTCAAACTGTTTGACTTTCAGCTTGTAATTGCTGAAATAAATGACCTAGCCATGAAAGAACACTTACAAATGCTCTAAGGCTGAAAGATTAACTAGAAAACTCAGTTGGGAGGCCTCGTAAGAAGGTAGCAACTCCACTTGAGTGTTAAAGAAGAAGAAAATGGAAAGAGCAAAGAAATGAGCAGAATTCGGGGGGTTTATATAGGATTTCTTGAACCCTTGGATCATTGCAATGTGTATTGTGTGGTCTCCAAGCTAGTGTAAGATGATTACAAGTGTTTGGACAGGATTAAATCCATAATTACCACTTAATTTGCCCATAAGAATAATAAACAATGGCCTAAATCAGGTGCTGGTTGCTGTTTTGATGTTTCTATCCAGACCATGTTGTCGCGTCGCGCGACCACAAAGGGGCAGGGCTGTCGCGTGGCGCGACCCCCTACACCAGACTTTCAGAAATGTTCAGCTTTGGTCCCTGCACACATTTTAAGGCATTTTCGACGTGTTTAACCCCCGTTAACCCATTTTCAAGGCTCTACAAGGATGTTAAAGCATAGGGGACTTGAAATATGCTTGAAAATATCACGGATGTTGGTTCGTTTGGTCGTACGGTCACGTTGTTCGGTTAATTACGACGAAACTTGAACGGACGCGAAAACGATCCAAATTGCACGACGAATGGTATTTTTGCTTTCCTATCACTAAAAAAAATATTTTAGTGATTTCAAAAATTTTTGGATGTCCAGATATGGTCAGAACGCGAGATATGCACGTTTATGCAAACTTCCGCAATTTTTGGCACTTTTAGTCCCTTTTGATCAAATAAGCATATTTTCTCGCACCGAACCCCTCAAAGCTTATTTCTAAGCTATATTAAGGGTATTTAGGGTATGTTTAGCTTATGATCTTGTTACGGAGTGTTCGTTGCTATAAGAATCGGCAGACTTTTGCAGTTTGTCACAAATAGTCCCTGTGATCGAATAAACTTGTTTTCGCCATACCAAACCCTTCAAAACTTATTTCTAAGTTATGTAAAGTTTATTTAAGGTATGTTAAGCTTATGTAACTATTTCGGAGTGTACGTTGCGTTAAACTGATTACGTTTGCGTAATAGTTTACGTAAAACTTCCAGAAAAGATTCTCGAGAGTTCGGAATCATACAAAATTTGATATGTGTTCTTATCATATGTAAATGTACAAATCCCAAGAATGAAACACAAGATTTCATTGGATTCGTATTTGTATGATGGTCATTATGGCACAAATGTCACAGTCTCCCCTACTTTAGGAAATTTCGTGCCGAAATTTAATTTAGAGGAAACTTGTGAAAACAGATGTGGATGTTTCGGTTTCAAATAATCCTCCGTTCCCTGAGTAAAACTCTGGGCCACGTTTGGATTTCCAGTGAATTTTATTAATCGTACTCGTCTGTTGTTTGTAGGAAAGAGTTCGGATCTGAAGATCTAAACTCCATTCCAATAGGTTTGTGTGTGATTGTACTGAACCTCAAGAGTGATATGTAATTGTCAAAATGATATCCTTGTTGTAGTAAAATATGGAGAGCGTGTGAATTCGACAAGAATTGGAGTTTCGAATAATGGATAGAGAGAATGTTTTCTATGAAGACTATTATAGGAAACTTGTGTGTGCTCGAAATCGGAGTCAGAGAGTATAACATAAAACAACATTGATCAAGATCCAGAACTTCTAGTAACTTAAATAACGCTATGCTCGCAATGTAATAAGGAACACTTATATATAGGAAGTACCATCAGCGTATCCACCATGCCCTTATTACATTGTTCCCGTTTCGTTATTCTTATCACTATAGGTTCTTACACATGTCAAAACTTGCTATGGTTTTTGTGCACTGAATTCCATAATTATGTATGCATCCATAATTACGTAATTCCTTGCACCGCCCGCACAGTTCATTTTATAATGTGTAGGGGAAAAATCAAACGAATAATCCTGTGTTGACTTTGACTAGACTACCATAGAGTCTCTTTAACTAGATCCACGAATGATCTCTTTAAATAGACTACCAAAGAGTCTCTTCAACTAGATCACCAAAGGATCTCTTTAACTAGATCAACACATGATCTCTTTAACTAGATCGACGAACGACCTCTTTAACTAGATCACCAAAGGGTCTCTTTAACTAGATCACCAAAGGATCTCTTTAACTATATCAACGAATGATATCTTTAACTAAATAAACACATGATCTCTTTAACTAGACCACCAAAGGGTCTCTTTAACTATATCAACGAATGATATCTTTAACTAGATCAACACATGATCTCTTTAACTAGACCACCAAAGGGTCTCTTTAACTACATCAAAGAATGATGTCTTTAACTAGATCAACGCATGATCTCTTTAACTAGACCACCAAAGGGTCTCTTTAACTACATCAACGAATGATGTCTTTAACTAGATCAACACATGATCTCTTTAACTAGACCACCAAAGGGTCTCTTTAACTACATCAACGAAGGATGTCTTTAACTAGATCAACGCATGATCTCTTTAACTAGACCACCAAAGGGTCTATTTAACTACATCAACGAATGATGTCTTTAACTAGATCAACATATGATCTCTTTAAGTAGACCACCAAAGGGTCTCTTTAACTACATCAACGAATGATGTCTTTAACTATGGAATAGTACTTTACAATCCAAGGGTCTTAACTATTACATAGAAGCCCATTAAGGATTTAAGATAGTACTTTTGGATATCCTTCTAAGAATCCATCATTTGAAGATATGGAAGACTCTACAAGGATTTGGATAGCCAGCATTCGGATCACACATAAACACATAATCACATAATCACTTAATCACATAATTGTCAACTTGGTAATCAACTTGTTATCAATTTGTTATTGACTTGTACACTTGCATTTAAAGTACACCAGGAATCCAATCAATGGATTTCAATTAGTACTTTATACATCCTCAAGAATCTAACTATGAAAATAGGAAGATCTTCTAAGGATTCGGTTTTGTCCTCACCAGGAATCCAATCAATGGACTTCAATTAGTACTTTAAACATCCTCAAGAATCTAACTATGAAAATAGGAAGATCTTCTAAGGATTCGGTTTTGTCCTCATTGAATCGTAACATACGCATTAAAGCACATAAAGAATCTAATTAAGGATTTTGATTTTGCGCTTTAAACATCCACAAGGATCTAACTATGAAGATAGGAAGAACCTATAAGGATTTTGGAATTCGTGTAGCGGGAATTTGTTTCGAAACCTAGCACTAGGTATGCTAAGTCAACATACGAAGTATAGTGTTTATTAAATCAAGGTGCTAGATATGCTAAGTCAACATATGAAGCAAATAGGATCCTTGAAATCAATGTGCTAGGCATGCTAAGTCAACATACGAAACAGAGTATCCTTGAAAATCGTGTACTACGTATGCTAAGTCAACATACGAGTAGAATATCTTTGATAACTATGCAGGGGATCTTTTGAAATATGTTTAATGTTTTTGAAACCTTATGTAATGTTTTTGAAATCATGTACTAGGTATATTAGGTAAATATGTTTATAAAATTCTTTGGAACCATGTGAAATGCCTTTGGAATCATGTATGAGATTTTTGAAAACATGGATGATGTTTTGAAATTATGCACTTGGTATATTGGGAAAATATACTATGTTTAAATGTTTGTAAACCATATGAAATGTTTTTGAAATCATGAATGATGTTTTGAAATCATATACTATGTGTATTGTTATGAAAACCAGAATGTAATGATATGTACATAGACATATCGCATAAGACCAATTAAGGACTTATGAAAAGTACCCTTAGATATCCAAGCAAGGATTTAAAGTGGTACTATGAGTATTTGTCCAGAGTTTGTAACTTGTACCTTGTACTTTGTTTCTTTAGAAGAAACGAGTACTTAGGATTTTCGTGGAGATCGCGAGCGATCACAAAAATGGAAGAACTACGAGAGTAGTTTGTCTTGCAAGGAACATGGTTCCTTGGTATCAGTATCGTAGGGGTATGCCATACATACACGTGACCACATTTGTTTTCGTACATCGAAATATGAACAAAGATTTATTTATAAACTAAAATAATTGTTTCATAGTCTTGGATAAACAAAGAAATAAAACATAAAGTTCAGTTGTTTCAAAGCGGCATCGTTTTCTAGTTAGCCAAATGCTCATCCACGGGCTGGATTTGCATTATTAAGCTTTGGGCAATTATTCCTGAAATGGCCCATCTCGCCACATTTGTAGCAAGAACCAGGTGGAAAACGAGCTTGAGCAGGGTTGGCTTGGGGTTAGTTTGGCCACCTTGGTTTGGGTTAGTTTGACAAGCATTTGCCAAATGACCAAGTCGCCCACATGATGCACACTCACGGCACTGTAGGTGAGCTTGGTGGTGTGCATTACACCTGTTGCATAGCGGTGCAGTACCAGCATGGGTTTTCTTAGCAAGAGGCTGTACTGGTTGGTTAGGTACAACTTGATTGTTCTGAGCAACTACAACGAAGTTCTGTGAAGCCTTACGCTTCTTTGACTTCTTGGAGGACTCAGTCTGCTTATCCTTTGGTTTTGTCTCATCTGATGGTTTCTTGTCTCCTTTTCGGAAAAGTTTACCCTTCCTGATCTGAGATTCAGTCAGGGTAGCGGATAGCTCAATGGCCTGTCTAACCGTGGTAGGGTTACTACCAGTAACAATGTCCTGAACTGGGTCAGGGAGGCCATCAATGTACTTTTCAATTCCCTTATCCAAAGGCGTAACCATGGTTGGACATAACAGACTTAGTTCCTCATATCGGTCCATGTAGGCTCGATGATCACCGCTATCTTGTTTAAGATCGTCGAATTCCCTTTCCAGTGCCCTGAGTTCATGACGAGGACAGAACTCCTTCATCATTAGAGCTCGAAGCTCTTCCCAGGTTTGAGCCATTGCCACATCGGCACCCCTGTCTCTCATCACACTGTTCCACCTTGTTAATGCTCGTTTCTCAAAAACACTAGATGCGAACCCAACCTTTTGCTCATTTGGACACTGAACATGTCGGAATGTGCTTTCTAGACTCTCGAACCATTGTAGGAGCGCAGTTGCTCCTTGAGACCCAGAAAATTTCAGTGGTTTAGCCGAATTGAATGTTTTGTAGCTACACTGAGCATTGTTATTGTTATTCGCTTGGTTTATCTAGGTAATAAGGTTCGGAATCACAGCAGCAATCTGCTGAGCGACTAGGGCTGCGAGTGAAGCATCTTGAGTTTGATCGCGTCTAGGAGGCATTTTCTAAAAGAGCAAAGAAACATGTGAGGAAACGAATGAGATGATATTATATAGTTAAAACAGAATGTTTAAAAATATCGACAAAGCATAAGGATTGTGATTGTTTGTTCGTTACCTAAAACAAATAAACGACACGGTGACTATTCAAAGTAAACGGGTCATAATAATGTATCGGGAAGACATGCTTTAGCCTATAAGTGGACACTCACCCCAAGAGTTCCCAGGTAAGAGTGACTGGTCCGATACTGCGAATTTGTACGAACACTCTAGCCTTAGACAGAAAATTGGAGGTACAGGCACCCACCCTTCCGGATTGCATGTGTTCACATTATAAAGACCCAAACTTTGACGAGATTTTGAAAACACCAAAGGCTTAAAAGCCTAAACAAATCATCTAAGGATAGATGATTTCTTGTGAAGTTTTGAAAATTTTTGACTCGAGAGAATGAATTGTGTTTTGTTTTTGTTAATCACCTAAGGATAGGTGATTGGTATTGTATTAAGAATCTAAACGCAAATTTCTTGTGTTAGGGTCCTAGGAAGGTTATAGACTAGGTCAAGAGCTTTACTAATAACCTAATTTCCTATAAACATGAGCTCTGCTACCAACTCTTCTGTCACACCCCGACCGCGTAATAAAACAAACCGTGGCGGAAACGTCGGGGAGTGTCGTAACAGAATCATTGTTTCACAACACATGGTAATTGAAGTTTTGTTTTATTTCATTAATTGACTCATTGTTTTAATATAAACCAAATAATTACAACAATTTTCTTTCAAGTTTTAAGTCACTAAAGCCCGCGTCCATCCTATGTGTAGCAAGAAATCAACAATAATCACATAGTAGAACCTGAAACATATGTGAAAACAGTCAGCATAAAAATGTCGGCGAGTACATAGGTTTTGTATGTCAAATTCATGGCTTTGAATCCATATTGCAATACCTCTCCCAACTACGAGAGTTGTCGAGTATGTACCTTGAAATCAAAAAGTGTTTGATATTGCAATATGTTTTATCAACTTCATAAGTTGAAATATGTAAAACCAAAACCATTATAGCCATGAATCTTGACTGAAAACATTTGTCTTTGTAAACCAAGTAGTAAATCATCTTTGAAAGTAAACATTGTATGGTTTATATCTTTAAGTAAACCTCGTAGTGTAACTTCGTTTTGAAAACATTCGTCCAAGTGATCTAGATAACGCTACGACATGTAATGTGATAAAAGCACTTATATATAGGAAGTACCAGCGGCGTATCCACCATGCTTTTATCACATTACACACGCCTCGTTACCTAATCACTTACCATAAACCAATCATCCAAATCGTCCAAATCGTTCCAATCGTTCAAATCATTCAAATCGTTCCAATCGTTCAAATCGTCCGTGTTTTAATTGTTAAATACAACTTTTGGTCGTTCTTTAAAGAATACATTCAAACCTGTGTGACTTGATATACCACTCACGGGGTATCTATAACTAGGCCCTGAAAGAACTCTTTAACAAGATTAACAAACCAACACATGATTTGTTAATCAGATAACAGTTTCTGTCGTTACCCACATTACCCACCAATGGGATAGTCCGATAACGGGATTTGTCAGATCCTATGGTACCATAACATACTACTGGTCGGCTTGATCATAGTTAATGAATGTTATTCGGATGTCTTTCGACTAACGCCCCAACAAGTCCGTTCACATTATTGAAATCATCATGTTTTATATAAACCATAGCATTTGTTTATGAAAACTCGAAAAGCATTTAGCACATATGAGTCACCCCAAAACAATTGAAAGCATAAAAGATGGGAGCTATGTACTCACTTGAGAATGCAAGTATCCTTGTTAAGTGACCTAACAAAGCTCGGGAAATCAAGGAATCAAGTGGCACCTAGTATCGGATCACTATGTTAATAATCGAGGCCTAAATCGGGAGATCGGATAGAATGAGGTCTTGTAAACCAAATGAGTGTTGGAACTCATATAATATGGTTTAACAAAGCCTACATTCTGATTTGAAACCTAAGCTAAGTGCTTATGACCCGTTAAGGTAGTTTACGCTACTTTAACGCGTCATTTGCGCAAATGTGCGTTCGGATGACCTAACTAGTCCTATAATAAGTATTATATGCCTAAACAGGTTTAATTATGTTGCATAATCAGTCTAAGTGTCAAAATTTTGGTTACATATGCTTAAATTGAAATTATGCGCAAAAAGCGCATTTTGGTCATTATCCTAAGGCATATAAACTACCTATCATACAACTAATTAAACTAAGTGACCATAAGGTATACCCACGGAAGGTTATTCCCTATACAACTATGGTCACAAAATATGTTTGGTCGGATCCTAATGATCGACCAAACGGGTCGGGTTTGAAAGTCTAAGCGGTTGTTGAGACCGCTTGACTTACGACCCTAAATAAGCACTAAACTAGAAGTGACGAGTTAAACATGTTAAAACATGTTTAACTAAATTAGAAAGTTGATTTGGTATCAAAACAAAGTGTTTTGATACCCGAAAATAGTTTCATCGTAAAATGCACATAATCATGCATTTTGACCGAAACTTTGACTCGTCACTTTGACTTGTCAACGTGGTTATCAGTAGGTATAGTCGCAAGGGACTATAACCATCGTGATTACACTCACATTGCAAAGTTCGATTGAACTTTGACTTGACCAATTCATGGTCAAAACCGAAAGTCAAAAGGTAGTCAAGTTGTTTGACTTTCAGCTTGTAATTGCTAAAATAAATGAACTAGCCATGAAAGACCACTTACAAATGCTCTAAGGCTGAAAATATAACTAGAAAACTCAGTTGGGAGGCCTCGTAAGAAGGTAGCAACTCCACTTGAGTGTTAAAGAAGAAGAAAATGGAATGAGAAAAGAAATGAGCAGAATTTGGGGGTTTATATAGGATTTCTAGAACCCCTGGATCATTACCATGTGTATTGTTTGGTCTCCAAGCAAGTGTAAGATGATTACAAGTGTTTGGACAGGATTAAATCCATAATTACAACTTAATTTGCCCACAAGAATGATAAACAATGGCCAAAATCAGGTGCTGCTTGCTGTTTTGATATTTCTGTCCAGACCATGTTGTCACGTCACGCGACCACAAAGGGGCAGGGTTGTCGCTTGGCGCGACCCCCTACACCAGACTTTCAGAAATGTTCAGCTTTGGTCCCTACACACATTTTAAGGCATTTTCGACGCGTTTAACCCCCGTTAACCCATTTTCAAGGCTCTAAAAGGATGTTAAAGCATAGGGGACTTGAAATATGCTTGAAAATATCATGGATGTGGGTTCGTTTGGTCGTACGGTCACGTTGTTCGGTTAATTACGACGAAACTCGAACGGACGCGAAAACGATCCAAATTGCACGACGAATGGTATTTTTGCTTTACTATCACTAAAATAAAATATTTCAGTGATTACAAAAATTTTTGGATGTCTAGATATGGTCAGAAAGCGAGATATGCACGTTTATGCAAACTTCCGCAATTTTTGACGCTTTTAGTCCCTGTTGATCAAATAAGCATATACCGAACCCCTCAAAGCTTATTGCTAAGCTATGTTAAGGGTATTTTGGGTATGTTTAGCTTATGATCTTGTTCCGAAGTGTTCGTTGCTATACGAATCGGCAGACTTTTGCAGTTTGTCGTAAATAGTCCCTGTGATCGAATAAACTTGTTTTCGCTATACCAAACCCTGCAAAACTAATTTCTAAAAATCCATCATATGAAGATATGGAAGACTCTACCAAGATTTGGATAGCGAGCATTCGGATCACACATAAACACATAATCACATAATCACTTAATCACATAATTGTCAACTTGGTCATCAACATGTTATCAATTTGTTTTTGACTTGTACACTTACATTTAAAGTACACCAGGAATCCAATCAATAGACTTCAATTAGTACTTTAAACATCCTCAAGAATCTAACTATGAAAATAGAAAGATTTTCTAAGGATTCGGTTTTGTCCTCATTGAATCGTAACATACGCATTAAAGCACACAAAGAATCCAATTAAGGATTTTGATTTTGCACTTTAAACATCCAAAAGGATCTAACTATGAAGATAGGAAGATCCTATAAGGATTTTGGAATTCGTGTAGCAGGAATTTGTTTCGAAACCTTGTACTAGGTATGCTAAGTCAACATACGAGGTATAGTGTTTATGAAATCAAGGTGCTAGATATGATAAGTCAACATATGAAGGAAATAGGATCCTTGAAATCAATGTGCTAGGCATGCTAAGTCAACATACGAAGCAGAGTGTCCTTGAAAATCGTGTACTACGTATTCTACGTCAACATACGAGTAGAATATCTTTGAAAACTATGCATGGGATCTTTGGAAATATGTTTAATGTTTATGAAACCTTATGTAATGTTTTTGAAATAATGTACTAGGTATATTAGGTAAATATGTTTATAAAATTCTTTGGAACCATGTGAAATGCCTTTGGAATCATGTATGAGATTTTTGAAAACATGGATGATGTTTTCAAATTATTGACTTGGTATATTGGGAAAATATACTATGTTTAAATGTTTGTAAACCATTTGAAATGTTTTTGAAATCATGAATGGTGTATTGAAATCATATACTATGGGTATTGTTTTGAAAACCAGAATGTAATGATATGTATATAGATATATCGCATAAGACCAATTAAGGACTTATGAAAAGTACCCTTAGATATCCAAGCAAGGATTTAAAGTGGTACTATGAGTATTCGTCCAGAGTTTGTAACTTGTACTTTGTTTCTTTAGAAGAAACGAATACTTAGGATTTTCGTGGAGATCGCGAGCGATCACAAAAATGGAAGAACTACGAGAGTAGTTTGTCTTGCAAGGAACATGGTTCCTTGGTATCGGTATTGTAGGGGTATGCCATACATACATGTGACCACATTTGTTTTCGTACGTCGAAATATGAACAAAGATTTATTTATAAACCAAAATAATTGTTTCATAATCTTGGATAAACAAAGAAATAAAACATAAAGTTCAGTTGTTTCAAAGCGGCATCGTTTTCCAGTTAGCCAAATGCTCATCCACGGCCTGGATTTGCATTATTAAGCTTTGGGCAATTATTCCTGAAATGGCCCATCTCACCACAGTTGTAGCAAGAACCAGGTGGAAAACGAGCTTGAGCAGGGTTGGCTTAAGGTTGGTTTGGACCACCTTGGTTTGGTTTAGTTCGACAAGCATTTGCCAAATGACCAAGTCGCCTACATGATGCATACTGACGGCACTGTAGGTGAGCTTGGTGGTGTGCATTACACCTGTTGCATAGCGTTGCAGTACCAGCATGGGTTTTCTTAGCAAGAGGCTGTGCTGGTTGGTTAGGTACAACTTGATTGTTCTGAGCAACCACAGCGAAGTTCTGTGAAGCCTTACGCTTCTTTGACTTCTTGGAGGACTCAGTCTGCTTATCCTTTGGTTTTGTCTCATCTGATGGTTTCTTGTCGCCTTTTTGGAAAAGTTTACCCTTCCTGATCTGAGATTCAGTCAGGGTAGCGGATAGCTCAATGGCCTGTCTAACCGTGGTAGGGTTACTACCAGTAACAATGTGCTGAACTGGGTCAGGGAGGCCATCAATGTACTTTTCAATTGCCAAATCAAAATGCGTAACCATGGTTGGACATAACAGACTTAGTTCCTCATATCAGTCTGTGTAGGCTCGATGCTCACCGCTATCTTGTTTAAGATCGTCGAATTCCCTTTCCAGTGCCCTGAGTTCATGACGGGGACAGAATTCCTTCATCAGTAGAGCTTGAAGCTCTTCCCAGGTTTGAGTCATTGCCACATCGGCACCCCTGTCTCTCATCACACCGTTCCACCATGTTAATGCTCATTTCTCAAAAACACTAGATGCAAACTCAACCTTTTACTCATTTGGATACTGAACATGACGGAATTTGCTTTCTAGACTCTCGAACCATTGTAGAATCACAATTGCTCCATGAGGCCCAGAAAATTTCAGTGGTTTAGCCGAATTGAACATTTTGTAGCTACACTGAGCATTGTTATTTGTATTCGCTTGGTTTATCTGGGTAATAAGGTTTGGAATCACAGTAGCAATCTGCTGAGCGACTAGGGTTGCGAGTGCAGCATCCTGAGTTTGATCGCGTCTAGGAGGCATTTTCTAAAAGAGAAAAAAAAAAACATGTCAGGAAACGAGTGAGATGATATTAGATAGTTAAAACAGAATGTTTAAAAATATCGACAAATCATAATAATGTTTCACGAAGACATGCTTTAGCCTATAAGTGGACACTCACCCCAAGAGTTACCAGGTAAGAGTGACTGGTTCGATACTGCAGATTTGTACAAACACTCTAGCCTTAGACAGAAAACTCGAGGTATAGGCACCCACCCTTCCGGATTGCATGTGTTCACATTATAAAGACCCATACTTTGACGAGATTTTGAAAACACTAAAGGCTTAAAAGCCTAAAACAATCATCTAAGGATAGATGATTTCTTGTGAAGTTTTGAAAATTTTGACTCGAGAGAATGAATTGTGTTTTGTTTTTGTTAATCACCTAAGGATAGGTTATTGGTTTTGTATTAAGAATCTAAACGGAAATTTCTTGCGTTAGGGTCCTAGGAAGGATATAGAGTAGGTCAAGAGCATTACTAATAACTTAATTCCCTATAACCATGAGCTCTAATACCAACTCTTCTGTCACACCCCGACCACGTAATAAAACATAACATAATAATTGTCTTTTAAGTCACTAAGGCCCAAGTCCGCCTAAGTGTAGCACAAGCATCATCATGCATTAGCACCTGAAACACATGCGAAAATAGGTACGTCAGCATAAAAATGCCTGTGAGAAACATAGGTTTTTTATGCAGGATTCATGACTTGTAGTTAAAAGGAGGGTTTAACAAAAAGTAGTCATGAACCTTGTAAAATGTTTTCCTTTATGAAATCATATGAAAATCGATATGAAAAACAAATGATAATGAAAGGACAATGCATGGTTAAATGAATAACCAAGTAAAAGTGCATTTGTATAAAATATGTAATTTGTAAAACAATGTCATGTTCTTGTATAAAATGTTTCATGTCTTGCCCAAGTGGTTTAGATAACGCAACAATGTATAATACAATAAAAGCACTTATATATAGGAAGTACCAGCGGCGTATCCACCATGCTTTTATCATATAACACATAGCCCCGTTACATAAGTGACTTATCAATAACCAACCAAAATGTCTTGTTCAATATTAAAATGTTTTTGTGTAAACCATGTTCAATGTCATGTGTGAAATGTATCATACGTAACCAAATGAAATGCATAGCAAGTAAAAAGTATTTACTCAAACTATGTGATGATGTCAATGTGAAAACTGTATCATGTATGGTGAATAACTAGAAATTACTCAACTGTAACATCTGTGCTTGTAATCATTGTGAACAGTTCAATTATCAATAAAACAATGTTATTTGATCTCAATGTTTGTTTGGTTGTGTTTTACATTTTTCATGTTTTGACTTTTATTCAATTTCAAACTCTGTATCGCTTTCTAGAGAGTTATAAGCAAACTGGTGCGTAAACGTAATCAGTTTAATGCGAAAAATACTCCGGAACATCAACATATACTTAACATACCTTAAATAACATTTACATAACTTAGAAATAAGTTTTGAAGGCTTTGGTATGGCAAAAACAAGTTAATTCGCTTACAGGGACTAAACTTGACAAACTGCGAAAGTATTTCAATTTGAACTGTAACGAACATTCTGGAACATGACCATAAGTTAAACATACCATAAATATCCTTTACATAGCTTAGAAATAGGCTTTCAGGGGTACGGTGTGCTAAAATAAACTTTTGGGTCATTCAGGGACTAAAAGTGTCAAAAAGTGCACAAGTTTGCACTTTTGCGCATAACTCACGTTCTGAATACATCCGGACATCCAAAAATTTATGTAAGCACTAAAATATTTTATTTTAGTGTTTGGCATAAGAAAAATCCATTCGTTGCGTCATTTGGATCGTTTTTCGCGCTTATGCGCATTCCGTCGTAATTAAGCGAACATCGCGTTCGTACGACCAAACGAACCAACATCCGACATATTTTTTAGCATGTTTCATGTCCACAATGTTTAGGCATCATTTTAGGGCCTTAAAGTTGGCTTAACGGGCCTTAAACATGTCGGAAATGGCTTAAACACATAACAGGGACTGAAACTGCAACTTTTGAAACTTGTTGCTGATCTGCAGACTTCAGGCGGCCCGCGTAAAACCAGGGCTATCCTTTACGCAGCCCGCGTCAGCCTCTCAGACCAGATTCGATGTTTAAACAGGCTGTTAACAGCTGCATTACCCACAAAACCCACTTGCACATGGTAATTCTGATACTAGGGGCTGGTTTTGGATGTGCACATGGTATTACAATACCATGGGTGCAAGTGTATGGCCAAGATCAAAGCACGTTTCCCGATAAAAGATCCTAACGGTGCTAGAATTCCTATAAATACCCACCCCCATAACTTGTAAAACCCACAAGAATCCTGATTTGAGAAGCTCTAAGTATTCCTTCATTCTTTTATGCTTTTCGAGTCTGAAAGTCAAACTTTGTTTGACTTTCTGCGTTGACCAGTTTATGGTCAATGCGAAGTTCGTTTGAACTTCGCAACGTGATTGTAATCACGATGGTTATAGTCCCTTGTGACTATGCCTACTGATTACCACGTTGTCTAGGGTCGCAAGGGTAAGCGATCTAATAAATCGCTTATACCTTCGAACCCGACCCATTTGGTCGATCGTTAGGATCCGACCAAATACAATAGGTGACCATAGTAGGTAGGGAATGACCTTCTGAGGTTATACCCTATGGTCACATCGTTTGAGTAGTTGTATGATAGGTAGTTTATATGCCTTAGGTAAATTACCAGAATACCCTTTTCATGTATAATTGGTAATTAAGCATATGTAACCTAAACTTTTGTCACATAACTGATTATGTAACATGTTAAGGCATATTCTACTTGTCATAGGACTAGTTAGGCGGACCGAACGCGTTCCACGCGAACGACGCGTTAAAGTAGCATAAGCTACCTAAACGAGTCGTAATGGGTCGTAAGCACTTATGTTAGGTTTCATTTAGTATGTAGGTTGTTAAACCATATTACACGAGTCTCCATACTCGTTTGGTTTACGAACCCTCATTCTATCCGATCCTCCGATTTAGGTCCGGTTTATTAACGTAGTTACCTATATTAGGTGCCGTTTGATTCCGAGATCTCTAGCATTGCTTGGTGGTTATCTTAAGACTTCTGAGCAATCTCAAGTGAGTACATAGACCCCTCTTTTACTATTTTCCAAACATTTTGGGGTGAAACACATGTGCCTACTTGTTACTTTCATGCTTTCCTGCTTTCACATCATATACTTGCTGTGTTCATTAGTACATTTATAGTACATGATTTCATTGTGTTCATGCTATGTATGTCCATTGTGTGCATACTTAGTACATTGTTTTACATTACATTTCATGCTATGTATGTCCATTGTGTGCATACTTACTAGATTGTTTCACACTACATTTCATGCTATGTATGTCCATTGTGTGCATGCTTAGTACATTGTTTCACATTACATTTCATGCTATGTATGCCCATTGTGTGCATACTTAGTACAGTTGTTTTCATCACATGCTTACATTTTCGTATGACATTTGGGTTGTTTAAAATGGAACAATACATTCACTAACATTAGCTACGCCATTCGTTAGTAGGTAGTGGTACCATAGGAATTGACAACTCCCGTTCCTGAAATCCTGGGTTTGTTTGGATTGGAAGGAATGACCGAATTCGATATACATAACTTAGATAAACCTTTAATTTGTTTAAGGGTTTATCGCCACAGTCTCAAGGCTTGGATGTATGCATTTTCACAATACCGCATAGATGTTTATATCAGTATAGCATGCATTTGTTCCACAAAACACAACTTTGATTTAAACCATGTTTTACTTCAATACCTTGTTTTTGTGCATTTTACATATGGTTTAGTTGATATATTTCACATACCATACATGACATTTTGGATACACATTACATGATTTACATTAGACATAAACATTTTGACATTGATATACACAATTCATGATTTACATTAAACACAGACATTTGATATGGTTTACACAATAACATTTTGACATTTGATTATACATAAACAATTTACATTGGTGGTTTGGTTTGAGTAAGTGATTTAAGTAACGAGGCGTGTGTAATATGATACAAGCATGGTGGATACGCCGCTGGTACTTCCTATATATAAGTGTTTGTATGGTATTACATATCGTAGCGTTATTTAACTCATTTCAATTTATGACACATGACATTTTATACAAATAACATACTTTTTACAAGACATTGTTTACAAACAACTTATCTTACACAAACTCATTTTTACATGGTTATTCATTTAACCTTACATTTATTTATACATATCATCTGATTTTATCGTTTTTCAAATGATTTATAAGACAAAGCAAATTACAAGGTTCATGACTAAACATTTTCTTAAACACAAGTCATGAATCATATTTTTACAAAACCTATGTATCTCACAGGCATTTTTATGCTGACGTACCTATTTTCACATGTGTTTTCAGGATCTTTTGCGTAGGATGATGACCGTGACACTAGGGCGGACCTGTGCCTTAGAGACATAAAATGAAGATAGACTTAGTTTAATTATGTTCTGAACTCTTTATTTCCTGTTTAAGACAATGTAACTCTTATGTTGATAAATAAAGTACAACTTTGAATGCCATGGTTATGAAACAATTAATTCTGTTACAACACTCCCCGACGTTTTCCGCCACGTTTTGTATGTTATACGTGGTCGGGGTGTGACAGAAGAGTTGGTATCAGAGCCAATGGTTATAGGGAATTAGGTTATTAGTAATTCTTTGACCTAGACTATAACTTTTCTAGGACCCTAACACAAGTTATCTTGTGTTTAGATCTTAAAACATGCACATCACCTATCCTTAGGTGATTATCAAAACAAAAACCAAAATTTCCGAAACGATTTTTGAAAAACAATCTTCTGTTTTTGAATGATTTATTACAAGGTTTTGAACCCTCAATTGTAAGGTTTTGAACCCTCTATTGTAAGGCTTTGAACCCTCTGTTATAAGGTTTTGAACCCCTTTGAGTTTTCAAAATCTCGTCAAGGTTTTGGGTTTTAAATAATGTGAACACGTGCAAACTGGAAGGGTGAATGCCTGTACCCTGGGTTTTCTGTCTAAGGCTAGAGTGTTCGTACAAATCCACATAATCGGACCAGTCACTCTTACCTGGGAACTCTTGGGGTGAGTGTTCACTTATAGGCAAGCATGTCTTCGCGATACATTATTTTTGACCCATTTACTTTGATTAGTCACTGTGTGTCGTTTGTTTGCTTTGTGATGCGAACAAATGACCACCATCCTTGCTGTTGTCAATTTTTGTTTCATCTCATTCTTTTCATCCAATCATCTCACTCGTTTCCTTTCATGTTTCCTCTTTTAGAATGCCTCCTCGACGCGAAAACCAGATAGCGACTGCCGAACTGGCAGAAATCATTGCGCAGCAGATGGCTGCTCAATTCCCAAATCTCTTTGCTCAATGGAACCAAGCCAACAACAACAACAATGCTCCATGCAAATTCAAGGATTTTAACTCGGCTAAACCACTCAATTTTAGTGGTTCTGAGGGAGCGACTTGTAACACCTGTGCCTCCACGGCCATCAAACAAATACCGAACCAATGAAATATTATATTTCATACTTGGGATTTGTAAAAATATGTGTATCATTTGCACATATCAATTGTTGTTCAATTCCAAACTCTAAATCGCTTTCTGGAAGGTTATACGCGCACCGATGCGTAGATATAACCAGTTTAATGCAACGAACACTCCGGAATAGTGACATAGGCTTAACATACCTTAAATAACCTTTACATAACTTAGAAATAAGTTTTGAAGGCTTTGGTATGGCAAAAACAAGCTAAATTGCTTACAGGGACTAAACTTGACAAACTGTGAAAGTATGCCAATTTGAACTGTAACAGACATTCCGGAACATGACCATAAGTTAAACATACCATAAATATCCTTTACATAGCTTAGAAATAGGCTTTGAGGGGTTAGGTATGCTAAAATAAACTTTTGGGTCATTCAGGGACTAAAAGTGTCAAAAAGTGCACAAGTTTGCACTTTCGCGCATAACTTACGTTCTGAATACACCCGGATATCCAAAAATTTATGAAAGCGTGACTACATTATATTTTAGTGTTCGCCTTAAGAAAAATCCATGCGTCGCGTCATTTGGATCGTTTTTCGCGCTTATGCGCATTCCGCCGTAATTAAGCGAACATCGCGTTCGTACGGCCAAACGAACCAACCTCCGGCATATTTTTGAGCATGTTTTGAGTTCCCTATACTTTAACTTCATTTTAGAGCCTTGAAATGAGGTTAACGGGGTTCAAACGCATCGAAAATCGCTTAAACGGGCTGCAGGGACCATTTCTGCCAATTTTGAAAGTTTGCTGAAACAAGGGGGCAGTGGCGTAGCGCCACTGCATGTAGCCTTACCAGTCGCGCTACGCGACTGCCTATTCTGGGCAGAAACATGCAGAAACTCAGTTTTTCGCATTCGGGACCAGATTCGACGTATTAACAGCTGTTAACAGCTGTTCTCCACTCCTTAATCCCTTGCCACATGTTGATACCCTATGGTGAGTGGCCAATTTAGTCACCATGAGTTTCCGAAAAGTGTACGGGTTGGATCATGGCACGATATTCGACAAGCGATCTTAACGGTTCGGGTATTCCTATAAATACCCAACCACCCCCATTGCTAAAAATCACTAGAAACTTGATTTGAGAAACTCTAAGTTGAAACATTTGTTTCATACCTGAGATTTTTGAATCGAGTTTAGCATTCGGGGACCCTTCGTAAGTATTCTTTCGTTCTTTTCCTTATTTTACTGCTTTTCGAGTCAGAAAGTCAAACTTTGTTTGACTTTCAGCGTTGACCAGTAATGGTCAATGCGAAGTTCGTTAGAACTTCGCAACGTGATTGTAATCACGATGGTCATAGTCCCTTGGGACTATGCCTACTGATTACCACGTTGTTTAGGGTCGTAGGGTAAGCGATCTAATAAATCGCTTATACCTCGAACCCGACCCAGTTTGGTCGATCATTAGGATCCGACCAAACACATTAGGTGACCATAGTAGGTAGGGAATAACCTTCCGAGGTTATACCCTATGGTCACATCGTTTAAGTAGTTGTATGATAGGTAGTTTATATGCCTTAGGTAAATTACCAGAATACCCTTTTCATGTATAATTGGTAATTAAGCATATGTAACCTAAACTTTTGTCACATAACTGATTATGTAACATGTTTAGGCATATAACACTTGTCATAGGGCTAGTTAGGCGGTCCGAACGCGTTTCACGCGAACGACGCGTTAAAATAGCATAAGCTTCCTAAACGGGTCGTAATGGGTCGTAAACACTTAGGTTAAGTTTCATTTAGTAAGTAGGCTTTGTTAAACCAAATGACACGAGCCTCTACACTCGTTTGGTTTACAAACCCTAATGCTACCCAATCTTCCGATCTAGGTCCGGTTAATTAACATAGTTACCTATATTAGGTGCCGTTTGATATCCGCGATCTCTAGCATTGTTTGGTTGTTACTCAAGGACTACTGAGCAATCTCAAGTGAGTACATAGACCCCTCTTTTACTGTTTTCCAAACTGTTTTGGGGTGAAACACATGTGCCTACTTGTTACTTTCGTGCTTTCCTGTTTTCACATCATATACTTGCTATGTTCATTAGTACATTTATAGTACATGATTTCATGGTGTTCTATGCTTTGTATGATGACTTTGCATACTTAGTACATTGTTTTACATGACTTTTCTACTTTGTATGATGACTTTGCATACTTAGTACATTGTTTTATACTGCATCTCTGTTGCATATGTTCCAGGAACATATGGACACATTGTTTTACAGCTCTACCCTGTATGTTTACTCTAGCATACTAGGTACATTATCTTCATAAAACATGCTTACATTTTGGTATGACATTTGGTTTGTTTAAACTATACTATACATTCATTAACACCGATCATGCCGTTCGTTAGTAGGTAGTGGTACCATAGGACTTGACAAATCCCGTTCCGGACATCGCAGGGAAAGGGGATGAAAGGAATGACCGAATCCGAATACATATTCTCTTGATAACTCACTTTTACATAGTTATCCGCCTGTCTCAAGGCTTGGATGTATGAATTTTCACAATACCGCATAAATGTTCATATTCAGTATAGCATGCATATATCTTACAAAACATAACTTTGATTTAAACCAAGTTTTACTTCAATACTTTGTTTTGTACATTTTTTACTTATGGTTTAAGTAGTCTAAATTTTACTTACCATACATATCATTTTGGTTATACATTACTTGACTACTTTTGGACTATAAACATTTGACATGGTTTATACAAGGACTTTTGACTATTGGTTTAAACATAGACTTATTACATTGTTGGTTTGGTTTGATTAAGTGATTAAGTAACGATGCGTGTGTAATATGATACAAGCATGGTGGATACGCCGCTGGTACTTCCTTTATATAAGTGTTTGTATGGTATTACATATCGTAGCGTTATTTGAATCATTTCAGTTTGATACATATAACATTTTATACAAATAACATACTTTTCACAAGACATTGATTTACAAACAACTTATCTTCTACAAACTCATTTTAAAATGGTTATTCATTTAACCATACCATATTCTCTTATTTATACATATCATCTGATCTTGTTGCATTTTAAACGATTTACAAAACAAAACAAACTAAAAAGGTTCATGACTAAACATTTTCTTAAACATAAGTCATGAATCTCATTTTCACAAAACCTATGTATCTCACAGGCATTTTTATGCTGACGTACCTATTTTCACATGTGTTTTTCAGGAGCTATTGCATAAGATGATCAAGATACACATAGGTAGACTTGGGCTTTAGTGACAATAAAAGATGCAAGACTAGTTAATTATTTTGTATTTCCTTGTTTGTTATGACATTGTAACACTTTTAATCAATAAAACGAAACTTTAACTTCCATGGTTGTGAAACATTAATTCTGTTACAACACTCCCCGACATTTCCGCCACGTTTTGTATGTTCTACGTGGTCGGGGTGTGACAGAAAAGATGGTATCAGAGCTAATGGTTATAGGGAATTAGGTTATTAGTAATGCTTTGACCTAGTCTATAACCTTCTTAGGACCCTAACGCGAGTTTACTTGCGTTTCGTCATAAAACAATACCGTCACCTATCCTTAGGCGACGACCACAACAAGAACATAAATTTCAAAACCACTTTGAAAACTAATCATCTGTTCTAGGATGATTGATTACTAGGTTTTGAACCCTCTATTGTAAGGTTTTGAACTCTCTATTATATGGTTTTGAACCCCTTTGAGTTTTCAAAATCTCGACAAGGTTTTGGGTTTTAAATAATGTGGACACGTGCAAACTGGAAGGGTGAATGCCTGTATTCTGGGTTTTCTGTCTAGGCAAGCACTTCGTATACATCTCATCAGACGCGAGACCAGTTGTGCTTACCTGGGAATTCTTGGGATGAGTGTTCACTTATAGGCGAGCATGTCTTCGTGATACATTATTTTTGACCTAATTACTTTGATTAATCACCGAGGTCGTTTGTTGCTTTGTAGTAACAAACAAATGACCACTATCTTTGCTTTCATCAGATTTGTTCATCTCATTCTTTTCGTCTAATTCTCTCACTCGTTTCCTTTCATGTTTCCTCTTTTAGAATGCCTCCTCGACGCGAGAACCAGATAGAGACTGCCGAACTGGCAGAAATTATTGCGCAGCAGATGGCTGCCCAATTTCCAAATCTCTTTGCTCAATGGCAACAAGCCAACAACAACAACAATGCCCTATGCAAATACAAGGACTTTAATCAGGCTAAACCACTCAAGTTTAGTGGCTCTGAGGTAGCAACTGGGCTTCTTCAGTGGTTCGAGAGCATTGAGAATACTTTCCGCCACGTTCAGTGTCCGGATAATCGCAAGGTCGAGTTTTCTTCAAGTGTGTTCCAGAAGAGGGCTCTCACATGGTGGAACGGGGTTATGAGGGACCGAGGTGCAGAAATTGCTCTTGCGCAAACCTGGGCTGAACTTAGGGCTCTTATGATGAGGGAATTCTGTCCTCGTCATGAGCAGCGAGCTTTGGAGAAGGAATTTGATGAGTTGAAGCAAGATAGTGGTGAGCACAGGGCGTATACTGATAGGTTTGAGGAGTTGAGTCTGCTTTGCCCGACAATGGTTACCCCACTTGACATAGCTATCGAAAGGTACATCGACGGCCTACCTGACTCGGTACAAGACATCCTTACTGGTAGTAACCCTGCCACACTCCGTCAGGCGATCGAGTTATCAGCGACATTGACTGAGTCGCAGATTCGGAAGAATAAATTACACAGGAAGGGTGACAAGGGCGAGAAACAGTCGTCTGACAAGGAGGATAGCAAGAAAGGTCAGAACAAGAATGGGAAGGATTCTAGTTCATCCAAGAGGGCAAGGAAGCGTAAGGTTTCCCAAAACAATGCCATTACTACACAGGCCCAAGCTGCATCAAATCAGCCTGCTCAACCACTAGCCAAGAAGCCTTATTTTGGCAATGCACCTTTGTGCAACAGGTGTAACGGCCATCATCAACCACACCTCTAGTGTCGTCAGTGCACCAACTGCGGAAGATCCGGTCATCTTGCTAACACCTGCCGCATCCCTGCTAATCCGAATCGCCCAGTTCAGAACCCGGCTCAACAAGTTGCTCAGCCTCTTGCTCAGCAACAGGGTCAAGCTGCACGACCACACTACCCACCTGGTGCCTGTTACAATTGTGGGGATCTGACCCACTACAGAAACCGATGCCCAAAGCTTGCTAATGCAAATCCGACCCACGGATGAGCATTCAGCTGAACAAAGGATGTTGCTGTCTTACGCTTTTGTTCTTTTATTTCCTTGTAATGTGAAACAATATGTTTTGTTCATAAATAAAAGTTGTTGTTCACAATTCTGATATACAAGTATAATTACATGTATGTATGACTTTTCCTATGATACCTGCATTAAGGAACTATGTTCCTTACAAACTACTCTTGTGATTCTCTCTTTCAAATGATCGCTCATGATTCCTTCAAAAATTTTTAGTACTCGTTTCATTCTAAGAAACAAAGTACAGAAAATAAAGTGACATTATGAGTGATCATGCTTCTGCACATCTGTGCCTTTGAATCCTTGGTTAGATAACTAAGGATATTTTCAAATCTCATACCCATTACGTTTTGATTTTTCAACATATACAGTACAAGTATTTCAAAAACAATCTTCATGATCTCAAAACATTTCATATAGTTTGAAAACAATTTTTCTAGATGCATTGTCTATGTTATTTCAAAAACATTGGCCATGTTATCAAAACCAACCTTTCTAATTTCAAAATATTTCATATAGTCTGAAGACAATATTAACACAATACATTTTCTGATCAAGTGCATGATTTCGAAAAGCATCATTCATGTCTTTCAAAAACCTTATACGTAATTTCAAAAATTCATCTCGCATGATTTTAAAACATTTTTGTAAATATATCTATCTAATACACATACTTTATTTCAAAAGTATTATATATAAGGTTTCAAAAACGGTAAACACATTTTTTCTTAAAAGAACCCCATGCACAGTTTTCAAAAATATTTTCCTCGTACATCGACTTAACTTTCAAATTTCGCTTCATATGTCGCCTTGGCATATCTGGCATCTCAACTTTGTAAAGCATTTCAACTTCATGTTTTGACATAAGCACGTCCAGTGCAAGGTTTCAAAACATCTTCAACTTCTAAAATCCATATGGGATCTTTTTATCTTCATATTTAGACCCTTGTGAATGATCATCATTCAAATCAGAGTCCTTAATTGGATTCTTTATGTACCTTAATTCGAACATTTCGAGTTCTAGTAATCGAAATCGAATTTTCTTTTTGAATCTTTCTATCTTTATAGTTAGATTCTTGATAACGTTTAAAGTACCAAATGAAATCCACGGAATGGATTCCTAGTGTGCTTTAAATGCATGTACGCAATTAACAAGACAAGTTAACGAACAATTTTGTGGTTATGTGATTATGTGTTTACATATTTGGTGTTTTCATTTATGCATTTTATGTTTTTGGTATACTCTGGGTATTCATTATCCAAATCCTCGTAGAATCTTTCATATCTTGATATGAGGGATTCGTAGTAGGATATTCAAAAAGGTACTACCTTAAATCCTGAATGGGCTTCTATGTAATAGTTAAGACCCTTGGATTATATAGTACCACTCCATGATTCATAAGAGACCTTTAGTGGTCTAGTCAAAAAGATTGATTCACAATTTGGTTAAAGAATGACATCTAGTGATGTAGCTGGACAGACTCCTTGATAGTCTATTTAGATCATTTATTGATTTAATTAAAAGGACTCTATGGCGGTCTAGTCGCACTCATCACAGGATTGTTCATTTGGTTTTCCCCTGCACATTATAAAATGGACTGAGTGAACTATGCAAGGAATTGTCTAATTATGGATGCGTACATAATTATGAAATTTAGTGCACAGAAACACAGTAAGATTTATTATGTGTAAGAACCGATAGTGACAACAATAACGAAATGAGAACGATGTAATGGAGGTACGGTGGACGCACCAATGACGCTTCATATACTTGTATATAAGTATCCCTCTTACATTGCAATCATGATGTTATTAAAGGTTACTAGAAGTTCAGAACCCTAACCAATATTGTTCGATCTTTTCAACTTCATGTTTTAAACTCTCACAAGTTTCCTCTAAATAAATTTCGGGACGAAATTTCCTAAAGTAGGGGAGACTGTAACACCTGTGCCTCCACGGCCATCAAACAAATACCGAACCAATGAAATATTATATTTCATACTTGGGATTTGTAAAAATATGTGTATCATTTGCACATATCAATTGTTGTTCAATTCCAAACTCTAAATCGCTTTCTGGAAGGTT